>JAHKKF010503117.1:0-17931 GCA_019740295.1 Labeo calbasu
TTTAAGTAGTGTAAGACGCTTTAAGAGTGTTCCTGTCGTGGTAATTAATGCAATTAAATTTTAAAGTTTTTTTTTTTTTTTTTTTTTTTTTTTTTTTTGTTGGTTATTGCTTAATACAAGGCAATAATCTAGGTTATTTTTCTTGCCCCATTAGCAGATACTTTTCTTGTTTTAAGCAATAAATAACACAATTTTGATGACTTTTGATAATTGCAATGAACTAGTTATTGTAAAGTTTTGATCATCTAAATTTGATTCATTGTAAAAACATAGTCCTAGCTAAAAAAATAAGATGTTCATTCTTCTTTATGAGCTTGCTGGTTCATTTACACAAATAGAAATGACAAAAGGAAAAACAAGATGCTTCAGAATCAGACGGTGTTGTGTAACAGTCATCAGTGTCACAGTAAATCTGTCATTGCATGCTATTTTTAATTGTAAACATATTTTTCCAGTGTGAAGAGTTTTCTTTACTTTTTGTAAATCGAATGAATCATTGAGTCTTACTGAATCCGTTCAGTCCTCATTCGTCTATAAGGACGAGTCTGTAAATAAGAAGCCTGATGTTTATGAGAAGGCTGTGTGGGACAGATCTCATATATCCAGGGACCAGTTGTTCAAGAAGTTTAATCTGGATCAGAATGATCTTGATTTGGAAATCCTATGTTTTGCTAGCAGAATCAGGTAACTCCTCTTCCTTTTGTGCCAGTTTTTCAAAGCAAAATTGGATTGGATCACCCAGATCCAGAATACACTTCAGATTTCCCAATCTGGATTACTAGTGTCCAGTGTTTTTCATTGAGCGTGCTCGTTTGGCTTTTATCCTCCGATGTTCAGTATCTGTGGCAATTAGACAGCCGTCATGCTGATCAGAACAAAACATTCCTGGAAATAGAATTAGAAATGAAAGTCTTTCTACTATTGAACACAAACAGACCTTTAAAAACCCTGAAAGTTGTCTGATGTGTGCAGCACTGTGTGCATAAGTCATATTCAATGCCAAGCATCATATTTGCTGAATGAAATCCAAGTTTCTTACTAATTTTGTGCTGCTGATAGTGTCTGTTTTGCTCTTTACGCCACACTTTCTCAAAGTATGTAACATTACTGCTTTTGAGAATCATCAGAAGTCTCGTGTTCTCCCTTAATCAGCAAAAAAAAAAACACCACAAACACATGATTCCTGTCTGAATCTGAGCCACTTTACAACTATTTGATAAATTCTCAGCTTATTTTCACACGTATGATGTGTGAAATTGTATGAAAAAGTATAATTATTTGATGCCTGATCCTGGTTAGAATTAGAAACACAGATTTTGTGAAAAAAGCTTATTTGCAAGTTCTTTGACATAAATGAGTATTTGAATATTTTTCCACTTCTTTGCATGGTAAATAATATATTTGAATACTTTCAGTCTTGCTGTCCTTTTTATTTATTTTTTTTGGGCATCATCAAATTCGGTAATTTTAGGCCTTTTTGTGTGCGTTTTGTTTCATATGTGTTTTATTGTGAGTAAGTGCTGGAAGCCTCATTCCTGTAGTGGTGGAGCCGCACGTCTCCTGGCTAAAGTTAGTCCGGTCCCCCTCTCGTCCCTCTCTTACGGAGATCTGAGACCCCGTGCGTCCTAATTAATGTACAGCTCCTGTGTGTAGGCGTACAAATGGGCCTGCCGATGGGTGGGAGCCAAGATTCGCCCACTGTCGAACATCCCGGGCCCTTCAGTCAAGTTCGGTTCAGCGCACAAACACTGTGGGACAATCTCATTCAGAAGCAGGGGCGGCTCGTCTCTCATGTGGCCGCGCGGAGACGTGCCGGTCCCGGAGGACACAAAATAAAAATAAACGTGACACGAGATGCTCCGGGTTCGAGCCTGTTACGATGCGACAGACCCGGTTTTAGTGCAGCTATGAAACGAGCTTCACTTGTTGTCTTTAATGGAGGCTCGAACCTGAGGCTTCAAGTTCAAGCCCCCATTGTGTTGCTACATAGAAGGAGGATAACACAAATGGAGGAGGAGATGGGGAGGTGGGGAGGTGGAGGGATGCCGGAAGAATTGACGCTGGGATGGTGCATCGAGAGCAGCTTATAGGCTCATAATGATGATTGACAGGACTGAATGATTAGGCTCCTCCTAAACCTATGTTTGGAACTTCATTTCTTTGATGAATAGAAAGTTCAAAAAGAGCAGTGATTATTTGAAATAGAAATCTTTTCTAACATTATAAATGTCTTTACAGAGACTTTAGATCAATTTAATCCATCACAGATGAATAAAAGCATTCATTTCTTACCCCAAACAATAGTGAATCAGAGTTTCCACAAAATTATTGTGCAGCACAACTGTTTTCAACATTGCTAATAATGTTTGTTGARCAGCAAATCAGCATATTAGAATGATTTCTGAAGGATCATGTGACACTGAAGACTGGAGTAATGATGCTGAAAATTCAGCTGCGCATCACAGAAATAAATTACAGTTGAACAGATATTCACATAGAAAACAGTTGTTTTAAATTCTAATAATATTTAACAATCTTTACTGTTGTTTTTTTTTTTTTTTTTCATTAAACATATGCAGCCTTAATGAACAGAAATCATCTTTTTTTCCCAAACATTTATACTTTTTCATTCATTTTTCATTTTTTTATTTATTTATTTATTTATTACATTTTCTTTTCAACAGGTTTTTACCATTCTGGGCAATTCCCACTCCAAAGGTAAGATTATTTTCCATATTTAATTGTATATTCCTAACACAACTGATAATGTAGTTTTTCCAGTTGATGGACTCTACAGTTATTGAACCAAAATGAATCAATGATAAACTGATTTTAGCTGAATATTGTTTGCTACTGTGTTTTTATAGCTGCTTTACAGCAGAATTGAATTCTTTTTGCATCACTGAACCATTATTTTCCGGTTTATCACTGTAGAGCTGCCTTCAAACTATCTGGATTGTATAAAAGCAGGGGTCTGGAAACAAAGAGCCTTTTTCTTGCTTATTTTTGGTTAGTACATTTTACCAAAAAACCACAAGAAGAGTCTATTTAAAAAAAAAAAAAAAAAAAAAAAAAAACTTTTTTTTGTTTTATAACAGCAGTATCTTTCTTAGAATTTATTGGTACATTTATAAAAAATGCAGCAAACGATAACTAAGTTGCAATCATATGAAATGAACTGTGCAGGAAGGACGATAACTACAGCTTCATCTGAGGAGCTCATGCTTTCATTTGAGAACCTGGTTTACGAATTGTGTGGACATAATACAATTTATTTATTTTTTTTTTTTTTTGGTTAATTAATTCATCCATCCACATAGCTCTAGGTTGAGCTGTCTTGAATTTGTGTTCTATTTAAATATATCTATTTCATTAATAATTTCAGTTATGATGTGGGTATATAAAGTGCGCCCCCAGCCTATTCCTAATATTCTGACGGGTACCGGTTTCACACGTTTCCTGGGGTTCATCAGGACCGGTAAACTGGGTGTCGGTTAGTGCCGGTAAAACCAGATTCTGCTTCATGACAGAACAGCAAACACATCACGTCCTGTATAGGAACTGCATGTAACGTACACAACCCATAAACAACTGAGCACAGACTTGCCAGGCAAAAGCCTAAGTTTCAGTCCAGCCACTTTATATATATATATATACAAGAAGTACAGTGAATAAAAGCACAGTAGTGCTGCAGTCAGCCCGTGAGGTGTAAGGTGTTGATTTGTGTGTTATATTGTGTTATATATTGTGTGCGTTCAGTGATTCTGTTCCATGAGGCGTGGGGTCGCAGTCAGTGCCGCTCACTGGAGCGGATGGTGGATGTGGAGCAGGAGTATCCGGGAGGAGTGGAGCACATCTACAGTCCCGGCTGTGTCCCGCTGCTGCGCTGCTCCGGCTGCTGTAATGACGACAAACTGGCGTGTTTCCCCGTCAGCACACGCAACATCAGCGTTCAGGCACGAGATCATACACTCACTCACTCACTGACCCTCATGTCACCACAATCACACTTGCTGTTATTAAGAATCTTCACTCATCAAATAACAGCAGTCCATAGTGAATATATTTATTTTTATTTATATACAACAGCACTAAACTCACAACTTGGTCATTTTAGTCAATTTATATATTTATAAATATCTGTTTAAATCCAAAAAAATATATATTACTAAAAATATATTACTTTTTTTTTTTTTGGCCGAGCTGGTCCTCTATGTTTAGATGTTGAATGCTTTGTGTGTGTGTGTTTCATCAGCTGTTGAGAATAACTCCAGCAGACAGGAGCAGAGAGTATGTGCTGTTGTCCTTTCAGGAACACCAGAGCTGTGAGTGCAGGTACGACTGACGCACGACTGTCACTTCACTGCTCTCTCAGTTCATCTTACTCTGTGTTTATTAATCTAACCTACTTTCGGTCATTCAGGCCCAGACGACACCACCTGAGAAATCAGCAGTGAGTATTGATTCATTGATTGATTGATAATTCTGGCACATAAATGACAGAAGTAAACAGTCCAAGTGTTCTTCCCCAGCAGAAGGAGACGGAAGGGCAAACGCAGGAGGAGACGGAGAGGACGGATGGACGGGGACTGAGACGCTGCTGGGGTCAGGTGACTCTCTGCTGCCCTCTGCTGCAGAAACACACTCGCATCACATCACATCATCACTGCTGCTCATGTGTGTCTTACACAGACAATCTCAGGAGTTCATATGACACCCTTACAGTATGCTATCCATTTATTACAAATATTTAAATGATTAAATGAGTTCTTAGTTAAAACAATTAAGGTTTACACTTGTACATTCAGCTCAAATATAAAAGCTGTAAATAATGCACAAGAAATCACTCAAACATCTCAACTTTTGAGCATCACAGCAGATGTATTTATATTCACTGCCACAGGTGTCTGTAGAGCCATTGAAACCACAACTTGTCAATTTGTGCATGTTAAAATATGTATTTATATACAAAGATATTTATTATTGCTTTTATTATTAATATATATTTTTATTATTTATTAGTATTTCTATTGTTGTTGTTTTATTGTGGATATTTATATTATTATTATTATTATTGTGCATTTGTAAACTTTTTTTTTTTTTTTTTTTTTTTTTTACATATCTATTATTCTTATATTAGTTTTAATAGTGCATTTAAAGCCACAACTTGGACATTTTAGTCTATTTATGTGTTTATATTCATTTATATACAAAACACTAAACCCACAACTTGGTCATTTTAGTCAGTTTATATATTTTACATCTGTTTAAATCCAAAAAAATATATTATTAAAAATACATTAGGCCTAATAATAATAATAATAATAATAATAATAATAATTATTATTATTATTATTATTATTATTATTTTATTTATTATTATTTTTGTCAATTTGTGTATGTTAAAATATTTATTTATATACCAAAATGTTTATTATTGCTATTATAATTAATATATATTTATTATTTATTTATTTATTATTATTTAGATTGATATTTTTTATTGTGCATATTTATATTATTTATTATTATTATTATTATTATTATTGTTGTTGTGCATTTATATAACTTTTATTATTTATTTACATACCAAAAATTATTCTTATTATTGTTCTTATATTATTTTTAATAGTCCATTTACTGTGCATATTTATATTATATCTATATTCACCGCCACAGGTGACTACTATGTTTGTAGAGGCACTAATATACATGTATGTATGTATGTATGTATAGATATGTTTTTATGTTTGTTTGTTTTTGAATTGTGCATTTATTGTGTACATCCCCTGTTGTAGATGTGATGACCACTATGGCAAATAGACACAGACTCTCTTCATTCATCACACAAGCACTTCTGGACGTTAGTGCGGTCAATCAGATCAAGATCAGACACAAAACCTGCTGTGGCTTCCAACGATCAACAAACATTTGTGTTTATACTGACTGTAATGGGATCACAGATTGTCACTGAGAGATTTGTGTGTCCATAAAGCTGCTAAACTGAAGGAAACAGGCGTTTATCAGGGAAACAGAGTGAACAAATGTAAAATACCTTGACATAAACTCAAATAAAAAGAACTGGCTCTTATAATGCAGTGCATGTTCATATCCCCATATGTGTCTTAATATATTTTATAAAACAATAAACTCACAGTATTTAACGAAATAAATACTATTTGTTTTGATTTTATCAGAATGAAGTGGGTGAATTTTATTCACATGTATTCTTTGAGCAGAAACTTAGGAATACTTCTGTCATGTCTCCAGGTTAATTTAAGGTCTTAGTTATTGTTACATAACACAAATGGCTTGCCATATGGCTGGAGAATATTTGACTTTTCGTCACTCTGCGGTTGAACACAATGTTCTCACGTCGCCCAACAGTCACGTTTTATACTTTTTATACTTTTGCGTCATTGACCAATGCGAGGCGAGCGTGGAAAATGACGCGACACCATTTCCGCAGACAGACCCGCCCACATTCTCCATAAAAGGAACGCCCATTAAACAAAAGCGTTTTTCCCCTCACAGCGGGCTTCAGACAAGCCCCGCCTCCTGCGCCAGGATTGGCCGCTCGGAGCGACTTAGTAGACCGCGATTGGATTAGATTCCAAGTCATTCACGTAACTGTTAGCAACAACCGGAGCAATGACGTCACGTCAAAGAATCCAACGTAAATATAACGAAAGAATCAAACGAACGCGCTCTTGTAAGTTTAGCGTGCGCTTCATGTCGCTGCGAAGATGAATATTAACGCTTTACTGCCTCATTAACGCAAGCCGTCAGGCTGTGGGCGGGGCTTGTGAGAAATCTCGCTCAGGTCTCGTGTACGGCACCGTGTAGCTGTGAGCGTGTTTTGCGTGACGGGGACGAACGGGGCGTCTGACCGACACCACGCAGCCAGAACACGGTAAGACGCTGCAGAACGAGCGCTGAACGCGATTCTAACGCTTTTTATCGGCGGATCCGTGGAGGACTGCAGATAGATCGTGTTTTCATCACCTCTGGGGATTCCCTGTTCCCGGATGAAGTCACGGCCATCGCGACGCGCACGTAAGCTGTCAACGAGCGACTTTCCGCTCATTTATGTGCCCTCAGTGGATCAGTGTCACTCAGAACGTGTCGAATGAAAGTTACGTGCTTTTGTGAAGAATGTAAACGACAGTTCTGCTTTTAACGGCGTTAGCCGCTTTGCTTCAGCCTGTATCGCGATGTCGTTTGCGTTCAGGCTTGACGTTTAGACATGGAACTTTATTTATTTATTTTTTGCGATGATCTGTCACATGGGCTGTTTGACAGCTAACCTATGATCGAGGCGATCTAGAGCTGCTGCAGATTATGTGGGTCAGCTGGTTACGCCAAAACTGACTTTATGACGTCATGACGCTGGGTTCCTCAAAAACGGTGATAGTAGTATCATTAAATATCAGTAATGACGACGTTTACTTGAATACTTAAGGTTTAATAAAAATATGAGATGTTTTACGCTTGTAGAAACTGTAGCAGAAACCCGATAACCTTTTGATGGGTTGATTTTTTTTTTAAAATGTTTTTATTATTGTTTTTGTTTGTTTTCATTTTAAATCAAATTCTATCTGATTTTGTCATTTTTATTCATTTTTTTTCTTTTAGTAACTATATAACCTTTTATTAGTTTGTATTTCAATTTTAGTGTTAGTTATTTCAGTACATCAAACTGAAATATTTTTTAAAGGTTTTATTTTATTTTATTTCAGTTAATTTTTTTCCTTTCATTTCAGGTTCATTTTATTTCTTCGGCATACTTTTGATTTTACATGAATCCTGGTTTTGTAAAATTGTCTGCTTGAATACTTAAAGTATTTATTTGTTCGTTTGTTTGTTTTTTACATACTAAAAGTTCATACTATAACTTTTTTGATAGATGAGTAAGATGATTGATTTATGGATGCAGCAGCATGTTATTGTAGTATTACTGAGACTTTATTAATATTTTGAATTAGACTTCATTTTTGCATTTTAATTGTTTTATTTATGTATATATATTGTTATTTTTACATTTTGTGATTTATTTCTTCATTCATTTTTATTTTAGTTTTAGTACTTTAAATTAAACAAAATAAAAATTAGAAATGTGTCCCTAGCAACTTGTTGAAGTAAATAAAGTTTTAGTTTTTTTAAGGTTTTATTTTATTTTATTTTATTTCATTGCAAGTTCCTTTTATTTCTTTGGCATACTTTTGATTTTACATCAATCCTGTTTTTGTAAAATTGTTTGCTTAAATACTTTTTATTTATTTATTTATTTATTTGTTAACATAAAGTTCATACTATAACCTTTTTGATAGATGAGTAAGGTGATTGATTTATGGATGCTTCAGCATGTTATTTTAGTATTATTGAGACTTTATTCATATTTTAAATTCAATTTTATTTTTGCATTTTAATTGTTTTTTATGTTTATTTTATTGTTATTTTTTAATATTTTTGTTATTACTAATTAATTTTTTTTTTTTTTTTCATTTTGTTTCTGTTTTAGTACTTCAAATTAAACTAAGTGAAAAATACTTTTTATATTTTTAGTTCAAGTATATTTTTTATATTTTTTACTTTTTATATTTTTAGTTCAAGTATATTTTTATTTCAGGTAGGGCTGCCAAATGATTCATTGCATCCAAAATAGAAGTCTGTGTTTACATATGTGTTTACATACAGCACTCACATGTGTGTATATTTATTATGTGTATATATACACACACTTGCATGTATATATTTAAGAAAAATATGTTATGTTTATATATAAAATATGAATATGTATTTATTATTTAAATTATATATAATTAATATATATAGACAAATATTTAAAATATATCCACATGTATGTGTTTGTATTTATATACACATATACATTTCTATATAATAATAACAGAACTCACACATATATTATATAAAACCAAACTTTTATTTTGGGTGCGATTGATTGTGATTAATCGTTTGATAGCCCTAATATTAAATAATGAAAGTTTTTCTTTTTTAGTGTTAGGTAACTGTAATAACCCTGCATAATAATAACCTATCAGTCCTGTTTTCCTGTTTGGCAAAATTGCCTTATTACTATTTGTACTGAAATCTCTTTTGCTGGAGTTCAAAAATAGAGCGTTCGTTCACGTTCATGTGGCCTTGATGATGTCCTGAGTTTTTTATCTGCTGTTTCAGGCTCATACGGTGGAACAGGATGAGCACGAGGATAAAGGATGAAGGTCATATGAGAGCCATGGCCAGATTTAAAAACAAAAGGATGGAAAAGTCAAAGCCGGAGTCTGAGAGGGACTCGGGGTTCTCAGGTCTGTAATCCGGAGGTTCTCTCATGTATTTAATGAAGAGTGTGCGTTTGGAATGATGTTCACGTGTGTGTTCCTCGCAGACGGCAGCTCTGAGCACCTGAGTGTGGTCGATCAGACGGAAACAGGCGATGCGTCGCGTTCCTCCTCCAGGTCGCAGGCGTCGCAGCTGACGGCGGTGGTGGGCGGAGCTCTGCAGGGCCTCTCGCCAATGATCATCATGAACAATGTTGTTCTAAAGCAGGTGAACTTCAGACCCTCTGCATTTCATCTGGTCCTCACTTAAGTACACATAATATACATAGCACAGCTCGTTTTGAATAGAAAGTAATGCAAATGTCGAAGCATGTGAGTTTGGCATTAGGATCACAGTGTACCATTGTGTTACAGGTTAATCTAACACTAGATGAAGTCATATTTGAATTATAGGTTAACTAATAAGTACACACCAGTGTTTCAAACGTTTGGGGTGGGTACGATTTTTTTTAATGCAGAAGAATTCTCTTGTGCTCACCAAGGCTGCATTTATTTGATCAAAAATACAGTAAACATTCTGAAATATTATTAGAATTCAAAAAAGCGGTTTTCTATGTGAATATCTGTTAAAATGTAATTTATTTCAGTGATCAAAGCTGAATTTTCAGCATCATTACTCCAGACTTGAGTGTCACATGATTCTTCAGAAATCATTCTAATATGCTGACTTGCTGTTCAAGAAACATTTCTGGTTATTAAACTGTGATACATTTTTTTTTTTTTAGGATTTACAGATGAATAGAAAGTTCAAAAGAACAGCAATTATTTGAAATAGAAATATTGTGCAACATCATAAATATAAATACAGTCAATAATGACTTAATCTTCATAATGCAGTCATAAATGTTTATAACAACAACAAAGATCTCTAAATTTGATTTTAATGGTGTATCAGCAGTCTGGAGAAAACCCTTCGTCTTTGAAGCCCTGGGCCTTCAGTCCTGCGGTGGAGGTGGTTCAGCAGCCTCAGGTCGTCTTCCTTCAACCTGTCGTCCCGCAGAGATCCACCCCAGTGCCGAAGGGACCCCCGTCTAAGCGGCGTCGGCACAAAAAGTACCTCCCTATCCTTAAATCCTACCCCAAAATCGCTCCTCATCCCGGAGACAAGCCGCCTAAGAGCAGCAGCAGCAGCAGCAGCAGCAGCTCCACTTCTAGTTCCAGCTCCGCTTCCTCAGTCAAGAGGTCGTCTTCCCCTCGCAGTCAGAGAGACTCGCCGGTACCCAACGCTCTTCCGCCACCCGCAGATTCACATACGACCGGCGCCGAACAGAAACCCGAAGCCGCGGACGACTCGCCGCGGACGCTCAAGCCTAATTTGCGCTCCGTTGACACGGACAACAAGATAAAGCGCTTCTGCAACACGTACAACATCCTGAGTAAGTCAGGCTTGCTAGACATCACGCTGCGCACGAAAGAGTTGATTCGGCAGAACCGCCGGACGCAGATGGAGCTGGAGCGTCTGCGCGAGCACACCAACCTGTTCATGGAAGCGCTGCAGACGGGAGACTCGACCATCTGGAGCAAGCTGCAAATGAGCATGCAAGAGGAGGACAAAGGGAAAGACAGGACGCCGCGCGACGAAGAGAACCGAGACGCCATTGCGCTGAAGTGAGACGAAGACGCCTTTCGTTGGCGTTTTATAAACGTGTGTTGTACATGCAACTTTTGTCTGACTATATCTCGAGGTCAAAACAATGCCAGAGCTGTGCGACGTCATCCAGATGTGCACATATGTATGTGCGTTCACTCTTTAATAAGCTTCAGCCTTAAACTAGTTCAGTGCATAAGCTCTTTACACTCCTGCTGTCATTTCCACCTCTTATGTTTCACAGTTTTGAATGGATGAATGTGGACTCTCGAACAGGAATATTAACATTAGGCCTCGTTTACAAAGCACAAGAGCAGATTCTGTCTCAAAACTAGCTGCAGACCTACAGCAGATCGTATTTTTGGGCAATGCTGTCGATGCCCAAAAACACAGATGAAATATATGGCACAGCCGTTTAGTTTAATTCCTCAAAGCAATTATGGGTAATTATGAAAAATGGATCATTATAGACTGTCTGTGGAAAGTAGGATAGGCAGCAGCCCTACCCATCGTCTGACCCCGATCCTTTATTATGATTTTAGTTCTTGGCTTCTTTACCAAGTCATGTAGGTCTTGTGCTTAAGAAGTCAGAATGAGTCTGTTTCTTCAGAGACTCACAATGTCCAACTCATAGTTCACCCCAAAATCAAAAGAAAACTAAATGAGATTTTAGATTTGTCATAAAGAAAATATTGTCTGTTTTAGGACCATTAAGGCAAAACACTACAGGTGAACAGGGTAAAAGTTTTAACTACTAAATGTTACCATACTTCAGCAGCTTATTAATCACAGTACATTAATACAGTTTTCTGTTATGCATAATCTAATTAAATGTGCTAATTTGCTTATATTTCCAGAACAGAAATCTGAAAATTGGATAAAGTCAGGTTCAAAATAGATTTTGTTCTCATATTAGACTTAAAGGTTTTTACAGAGGGGATTTCTCTTTTTATCACTTCATAAATCATAAAATACTGTCAACAGCCAGAGAAAAAAAAATCACTTTCAGCTGTTGTTAGGAATAAAACATATTATAAAACCAGGTGAATGAAATGTGAACAAACCCCTCAGTATAATCATTCAGAATATAGAGAGGAATAAACCCTGAATTTGAGTGGAGAAAAAAAAATGGCCTGAAATTTAGATGCAAGTAGATTTAGTTTAAAAAAACACACGCACACACACAGGTGTATGAACAAACCCCTCAGTAAAATTTTTCAGAATATAGAGAGGAAATGGTGCTGAAGTGGATAAACAAACTCATTTTGAGGAAATGGCCTGAAATTTACAGACGCAAATATATAAAGTTTAAAAAAAACAAACAAAAAAAACAGGCGAATGATGCATGAACAAACCCTTCAGTAAAAATCTTCAGAATATATTTATGAGTAAAACTCTAAGTTTTGGTGTATGTGCACAGTGATGAAATGGAGAAACAAACTTGTTTTGAGAAAACGGCCTTTAAATATTGAATTTTAAATTAAATCTACAGATGCAAATAGATAAAGTGCAAAATTAAAACCAGGCGAATGTTGTATACACAAACCCTTCAGTAAAATCCTCCAGAGTATCGAGAGGAATAAAACTCTAAGTTTTGGTGTATATGCATGCTGCTGAAGTAGAGAAACAAACTCATTTTAAGAAAACGGCCTTTAAAGATAGAATTTTAAATTAAATCTACAGATGTAAATAGATAAAGTGCAAAATTAAAACCAGGCGAATGATGTATGAACAAATCCTTCAGTGATATCCTTTAATATATAGAGAGGCATAAAACTCTAAGTTTTAGTGCATGTGTGTGCTGCTGAAGTGGAGAAAGAAACTCATTTTGAGAAAATGGCCTAAAATTTACAGACGCAAATATATAAAGTTTAAAATTAAAACCAGGCAAATGATGTATGCACAAACCCCTCAATACAAATCTTCAGAATATATTTATGAATAAAACTGTAAGTTTTAGTGTGTGTGAGTGCTACTGAAGTGAAGAAAAAAACTCATTTTGCAAATATGACCTTTAAAGATTGTGTTTTAAATTAAATCTACAGATGTAAATAGATAAAGTGCAAAATTAAAACCAGGCGAATGATGTATGAACAAATCCTTCAGTAATATCCTTTAATATATAGAGAGGAATAAACCTCTAAATTTTGGTGTTTGTGTGTGCTGCTGAAGTGGAGAAACAAACTCATTTTGAGAAAATGGCCTGAAATTTACAGACGCAAATATATAAAGTTAAAAAAAAAAAACACACAGATGAATGATGCATGAACAGACCCCTCAGTAAAAATCTTCAGAATATATTTATGAGTAAAACTCTAAGTTTTAGTGTATGTGCATCCTTTTAAAGTGGAGAAACAAACACATTTTGAGAAAATGGCCTGAAATTTACAGATGCAAATAGATGAAGTGTAAAATTAAAACCAGGCGAATGATGTACAAACAAACCCCTCAGTAAATATCTTCAGAATATATTTATGAATAAAACTGTAAGTTTTAGTGTATGTGAGTGCTACTGAAGTGGAGAAAAAAACTCATTTTGCAAATATGACCTTTAAAGATTGTATGTAAAATTACATCTACAGATGTAAATAGATAAAGTGCAAAATTAAAACCAGGCGAATGATGTATGAACAAACACTTCAGTAAATATCTTCAGAATATATTCATGAATAAAACTCTAAGTTTTAGTGTATGTGAGTGCTGCTGAAGTGGAGAAACAAACTTTGTAAGATATTTAATGGAATTGAAATCTATAGATGAAGCTTGATTAAAACCTGACCAGGTTTTTGCCTGTAGTGTCTTGCCTTGAGATTTTACTTTTTTTTTCAGTGCCCCCAGTTTCATTAATGCAACATAGTTGTTTCTTTCTCTTGATTTGAAATATGATTGGCTCATGTTCTAAGGAATCCACACCTATATTTTTGGAAAGTAATAAGGTGAATTGCTTTAATGTCCATCGTTTTGTTTAATTAGATCAGTGGGTCAGTGGCATTTTAAGTGTGATGTAATCTTTTATGGTGACTCAGAGATTCACAGTTTAATTATGAGGAGTGTTGGATGAGCTCATCGAGTTTATTCAGTTTTGTTTTGGACCAGTTGAGGATTTGAAGTGCTGTGAGTCTGACCGACACGAGCACATCAGCGATCCTCTCAGAACGTCTCTCCTGAACGCTGTTATGTTTGTGTGATGATGAATGATCGTGCTCTCTGCTCTCATCTTGCCTTCCTCAATGAAGTTTCAATCTTCAATCTCTGATCAAGAGACGTAGAGCTCAAACTTTCTTTGGCAGCTACTCATTACCACTAGCTCATAAATCACTGCTTTACTTCGAGGTGCTTGTTTCGCATGTATAGGTGCACATATGACATACGGATGACATGTTTCATGTGCTGATTTTAAGCATTAGAGGTAGCACAGGGAGGTTTACTGAAAGTGTTTTTTTAATTGTGTTCATGTGATTCATACGCATGTGCTTTTATACAGTACAGTTAAGAGTAGAAACAGCAGGCGTTACAGGATATAGGTCTGTTTTCTAGGGAAGCTTGTTTTCACCACGGAATAAAAAAAGGTGATTTTTTTTTTTTTATTCTGAGAAAAAAAATCTGAATTGTAAATTGTTAATTTGCAATTTGAAGAAATATCTGAACTGCAACTTGGAGATTGCAAGTTAAGTTGCAATTTAACATTTATAACTTGCATTAAAAAGTTATTAGGAGGTATTAGCTCACCGTTCTAAGAGTAAGAAATGCCTATGAAATGTTAGTTTATAACTTATAGTAAAGATAGAAATGTTAGCTCACAATTCTAAGAAAATTATCTCGCAGTTTTAAGTTTACATCTCATGATTCAGACTCACTTAGACTTAAAAGTCAAAACTGTAAGTTGCAATTACTTTTTTACTTTTTAATCCGTGGCTTCCATAGTTTTCATGTGTTGGTGTTTCTAACACTAATTGCCTTGTGTTAACGGCAGTCTAAACTTTTTTGTAAGAACAAACAGAAAACCTTTTGTAGGCCAGCGGTTTTGATAAAGCTTTCTACGTGTTTTGCTGTCTGATCGTCTCTTTGCATCTGTATCAAGCACAGCAGTGCTTTATTGCTGATTTTTGCAGATTTGATTCAGAGCACATTGAACATCTTGAAGCAGCTGCAGGAAATGCATTAAAGAATGTTTGTGAATCATTTCAAAGCCAAAAGGGCTTCAAATGTGACTTTGCTAAAGACAAACCTCTTATTTTGAACTATAACCTACTAAGAGTCCATCATCTGATTCTGCAGAAGTGTTTGTGTCTTTATGTTGCTCTTATTACTGGTATTTGTTATTCCCATCTTTTGTAAATAAAATAATAATATGCCGTTTTGTGTATGAAGATGCTCTTTTTTAATTTGTTTTGTATTTTTCTTTGCTGTTCAGTAGATAATCCTCACATTTACAGTTGTGAATACAGACAGATAGACGTGTGTGTGTGTGTGTGTGTGTGTGTGTGTGTGTGTTTAGCAGAACTGTGAAGGGTTTTGTTTTGTCATAAAAGTTAAATTCTGTTCATCTGTGTACTTTTACATTAATACAGCATTAGATTGACTTACAAACGTCAGTAAATCATTCTGTACCAACATATGGCCAGTTCATTGCTCTGAAAGAAATCTTCAGATTATCTATCAAACAGGATATATAGAAACATTTCTCAGCTGTACAAAACCAAAGCTGTGGCTAAATGTTCACATTATTCATTTACTGATTCTTTGTTTTTTTCATTAACTGTTTTTTTCCCCACTTTTTAATTTTTAAGACGTGTTTTACTGAATAATACACTGTCAAATGTTTTCATTTATGTCATAAAGTTATTAAAATTATTTTAATTGTCAAATGTGTCCTTGGATCTCCTCAGTATCATTCTGTCAGTGACAACACAAATATAAAATAAAAAATATGAATATAATACAAATTTTAAAAAATCAAGTACTTCTTAGATATATCGTAGTTACTAAATAAACTAAATATACTAAAATAAACATTAAATAAAATATTAAAAAAGGCAAGGCAACATTTTTATTTTAACTTAATGTACTAAAAAAAGAAACTAAAGATATAGTCATATAAAAAAAATGTTTTTTTTTTTTGTTTAAAACTAAATTAATACTTAAATTTAACTAAAATAAAAATGGAACATTAAAAAAACATGAACATTAACTTGGTAACATTTTACTGTAAAGTAAAAGAGTATTTAATTTTGTGCTGGGCAATGATTAATCGCGATTAATCACATTCAAAATAAAAGTTTTTGTGTACATAATATATGTGTGTGTACTGTGTATATTTATTATGTATATATAAATACACATGCATGTATACATGTATATATTTAAGAAAAATGTGTTATGTTTATGTATTTATTATATTTATATGTCATTTCAATTATATGAGTATAAATGTGTGCATGTAAATACATGTAAATATTTTCAAAATATATACTGTTTGTGTATGTCTTTATATATACATAATAAATATACACAGTACACACAAATATATTATATAAACAAAAACTTTTACTTTGGATGCAATTAATCGTTGCCCAGCACTATTATATCATTATGTGCTACGATATTTTCCATTGTAATTATATTGTTTTCGGCTTACTAAAAAGTGTTAGCTGTCAGAAAGAATCAGTTCAAAAGAATCAACGAGTCAGGCATCGTGAATGATTCAAAACAAACTCACTTGAAGCCTGATTCTCGTTCTTTTGAATCGATTCTTTTAACGACTCGATCAACAGATTTACAAAGCGTCTAGTTCAATGAAAGGCATCCGTTTGTTTGCTAAAAAAAACTCAGGGTTTTCCACACTCATTTCCATTAGACTGGTCAAAACTGAGAGTATTTTCTTCACCCAGAAGTACATGACTCTCTCCCTCCTCTCGTCCGCGCACGACCCGGAAGTGCTCGCGATCTGTCTTTGTGTTTGTGTTTAGCTCTGCTGCTCACTGTCAAACATCAGCGGCTTCAGAACACCGCGATGAAGGTAAACAGAGTTCATAAAGATGAATGTGTATGAACACCATCTGTCAGGCGAGTTTGAGATGTTTGATTGTGTAATAGTGACAGGAAACCGAGCAGAATGATGGAGATTTGAGCTGCAGCTAACGCTGTGCTTCATTAATGACAAATGCTTCATATTTATCACGGTTCTTTAATAATAATAGCAAACCTCTCGTTGATAAACAGTGCGATTTGGGGTTTATCGGTTTGTCAAAGCCTTGCGAATGATTTAAAAGCATGTTAAGTTCATTTCTGGTATGTTCATTAATATTAATAACTATGTTCAAGTTGTATGCTTCATATTCATTTAATATGTATACGTGTATTTGTTAATATGTGACTTTGACTGTATTTATGCAGCACACTTTGATCTTTCGTGTGTGTTTTTGTTTTAACTGTACTGTGTGAGTTATGAAATGTGCTCATTAATATGTAAATATATTCGTGACGTCATCCAGGCCTCATTTGTGTCAGTGAGTGAGGTGTGATGATGTGCAGATGATGGACGAGAGCTGCTCTCTCTGACCCAGAGCCACATGAACCGCTTGAACCTGGTCAGACTGTCAAAATAAACACTCCGTCCATTAATAATCAGTGCTGTGCTGCTGCTGTCGTTATATATTCATGTATTCTCTCTCGTTGACAGGTTACATTAGGCTGAATCCATGCTTTCTGATGAACTTGACTCCAAACCTGAGGTATTTCAGTCTGACGAGGTTACGGATCCACACGTACTGTTTATCATGACTTATTCTGATTAGTTATTATAGGGCTGCGTGATTTGAGGGAAAAGTCTAAATTGTGCACATGTAAGTGCCCATATATGACTCATTTACTAATACAACATTTTTTAAGGTATAATTATTATTTTTTTTAACAATTATTTTTTTAAAAACTTTTTTTGCTTTTTAAAAACAGCATACACTAACCTTGCCAGGTCATAAATGT
>JAHKKF010503118.1:0-18797 GCA_019740295.1 Labeo calbasu
GAAGCTTAGGCCCTGCGTTTTTGTTTCTTCTTTGTTTTGAGGACACATCACAGCTTATGTTCCCTTAAAAAACCCAGAGGCACAGGTACTCTTTGATGCGAAACCCTCACCTTATTGTGTTCGACTCCCTGAGTCCCATCGCTGCTTGTTTAGTTTCTGTCTCTCCCACATATTCGCCGCTGCCCTCCTGAGAAAGGCGTCAGTTTGGGTTCTGGCTTTGGCCAAGAAGGCAAGAGGTCGTCTTTGGTTACATGCCAGACTTTGTGCAGGACTTTCAGTACAAAGTTCTCAGAGAGCAGTGGTTATTATCATGGGCGGATGCGAGAGTTGTTTCTCGGGGCATCGGAACGTTAGCGTTGGTCACGATCCAGTGGCGTACCGCACTGCTGGGTTCACACCTGCTTTTGGGCTGAGCCCTGGGCTGTTGATACGGACCGTGTTTGAAGTATGCCGGCGTGAAAATACCTTAATCTGATCTCCTTTGATTCATTTGGGAAAGCTGCTTTTGTTTCTTTACGGTTTTTAGTTTTCAAGAGAAGCATTGGATTGTTTGCTCTCGTTTTTTCAGCCATCAATCAAGGCTGGGATAAATAATTAAAGTTGTCAAAACAGAACAGCTTGTAATGGGATACACAAGCAAAACACAAATTAATATTTAAAGGTGAACTTCCTCTTGACGAGAGTTGAATGACTTCCTGTGTGGCTTTGCGCCGCCGTCAATTTAACCTTCTCATAAACCCAGTTAGGGACTTGGTTTCAGAGAATTACTGCATCCTGTTCCTAGCATTTGTCTTCGTTCAGATACAGTGCCATAACATTTCAGGAGAGAACTACTTCCTTGTTGTTCAGTCTCTCAGAAAGTCATGCTTATTTACGTGCGAATAACATGCGAGCTAAAAAATGTCAGACTGCGGCGAAAAACACTGATATGAAACCAAATTTCCGGCCCCTTTCTTCTCCTCCAGCAGGTCTGTGAAGAGAAAAAAAACACTGCCCAAGAAAAGCCCTCCTTTCTTTTCAGTGGTGGGTAAAAACAAGATTGTTCCTAATTGACACCACATGTGGGGGAGTGTTCTGTGGTTGGATACCCTCGACGGTTCCCCCCGCCGGCCCTTCCCCCCAACGCACTACATCAGCTAATATTCCAGAGGCAATACGGTGAGGAACGCTCTCTCCGAGTCCCCCCTCTCCGAACCCCCCAGATTTTACAAACTCCAGGCTTGTTGAAAAAGCCGTGTGTTAGTACGGTTCCTTGACGGCCACTCTCTCATCAGACCTCCCCACGGTGGGGAGGAGTGCGGGAGGAGAGAGAGTTCATCAAGGAGGAGGAGGGGGTTACGGATGGAGTCGACACATGAAGCGAGGTGAGCGAGGGCACCTTGGAGCCGTGCCAGAACAGGGAGGTCCAGACAGGGGTCAGGGAAATCTTAAGCAACATAAAATCTTGAGACAATATCAAGGCTTTACGTACGACCGCTTTGCAAGTAACGCTCTAGTTAAATGCAATGATATCCTGTGCTTCCCTTTGCAAGGCCGTGACCTGTTCGGTCCTGGTATAAAGGTCCTGTTTGTTGATGTTGCGTCTGTAGTTTCCCGCGCTGGCTGGCGTAACGCACATAGCACATGTTATTGTCTTAGAATCACTTACCCCCTACACTAAATTTCACTGATCTGTACCGTTGTACAACTTGCCAGAATTTGGCATTTCGCTCAACTACATACCTCATTTAAACACTGCCCTGCAAAGCCAAGATTTTGCGGGAACACTCAAGTTTGCCCGCTTGTGTTTATATTCGCCCCCTCCTCCCCCTGCTTTTTCTACAAGGGTCTTGTTGCAAGCATCAGTAGTTGGCAAGACAAGGCAACTGTTGTTGGTACTAATGGATGCTTGTTGTTGTTTGAGAGCTTGTTGCTGAGTCGTTGTTTTTTGGGGCCGTGTTTCGGTCTGGATCAGCTGGTAGCCAGGCTACCTTTCAGATCGGATCGCAATGTTCCACCTGAACTTGTGAGCACACTCTGCTCAATTACCGCCGAACAAAACCGAGTGAAACTCAACCTTGCAAAGGCACACTAGTGTTTTTCTATTCAAATGGGTTCCTTCCTGTTACACACATCTCCCCCACGATTGCCCTGCACAAATTAACACCCTTGCAATTTTTGCTGTTTTAAGTTGATGGCTCGTGAAAGTTCACATTGTGATCTTATCAACACTAGATGGCAACGTTTGGCTTCAGTGGCGGTGAATGAATGCAGCAGGGCCCTACAACACTGCTGTCATGTATTGCTTGCAGTTCAGAGTACTGTAAGCCAAAGTAATGAAAGAAGAAAACTGACATGTCTACGAGCAGTTCACGTGTTGCATGCCTTCGAACACGTTTTGAAGTTTACAATTGTAGAATAGAAGAGCTATGAGGTAAGTTTGTTTAGAAAAGGTACTGAAATTTAGAAATGTAGAAAAAGTACTGGCTAAGTTATCGTTGTATTGTAGAATAGAAAGGTGCGAGGTAAGGTTATCATTAAAAAAAGACGCAAGGTAAGTTTGGAATTGCACTCTAGAACACTAAAAGGTACAAGGTAAGTTTGTCTGTTTGAGGCATGTTTAGAATTTGTACTGTAGAACAGAAAAGGTACAAGGTACAAAGGTAGGTTCATCAATTAGAAAACGCACGAGGCACTTAATCACCGTACTGTAGAACGGAAGTTACGAGGTAAGATTGTCAAATATAAAAAGTACAAGATGTGAGTATCATTGTATTGTAGAACTAAAAAGCTGTAAGGTAAAGGCCCAATATACTTCAGATGAAGCTCTTTTTCGTTGTTTGTTTGGGGGCAAAAAGAAGTTTGTATCGGGCCCTTAAGCTTGTCATTGTTGCAAACCTAATGAGGTAAATTTTTCATCGTATTATAACAAAGGTTTGTCGTTATTATTGTAGTTAGGTTTGTTAGTATAGAAAAGGTACGGTCGTGCAACAAAAAGGTATGATTTATACATTTGTCATTGTAGATAAAAAGGTGCGACATAAATTTGTCATTGTAAAATTGGAAAGATAAGATGTTTGGGATTTTTTTCTTTTAATGGTGGATAAGGTACAAAACGTTGACTTGGTTGCGAGTTTTTTTATTTAACTCCAATTTTAAATTGCAAATGTACAGTATTTCATCCACCACAAGGACTTTCGTAAGGCTGTGTTCGGATGAAAGAAGCACAGCATGAATAATGGAAAGGCCAGCGGGGTCTCTGGCATCCTGTTTGAAGCGAGCGCACACACACGCTCGGCTCCCCAGTGTACGTCCACTACGAGACAGCCTCTGTGAGTGCCAGCAGACACAAGCAAAGGAGATGATATTGAAGCCCTGCCTCCACCTCCACTCCACGTCCTTTATGAGTTGTGTATTTCTCGCATTTCCTTCAAGTCACTCTCACTTAGTATTACTTCAAACACTATTAAACCTGACCTTTTCCACCCTATTGCTGTTTTCATCAGTGTGTCGATGTCTAGGCACCACCCAGCTTTATTTCGGTATCATTTTCAAAATAAATTACTCAGACTAGCAATGCTTTTCCTGTTATGGTACCACCTTCTCAATTTTCCTGCTTCTATCTCTGTCTCTCACTATTCCTTTTCCCTTCTCTTTTCTTTTGTACACCGGAGATTGAGGGAGAGGCTCAGGAGCAAAAGTAGGGGTTATCTTTGATTGCTGTTGACAGGGTCCAATATCCTGGGGAACCAAAAAATAGCCAGAACTTGGGCAAGCCTGAACAAGTCGACTGGTCGCAACTGTCATCGCTGCAAACATGGAACGAGTGACTCAGTGGCTTAAAATGACACGAGGGCTGATACTGCTCTGAATGGAGACTTTGCCACCCCTTCCTTTAGACCGACCGCTTGGCTTGACCGTAATGATTTAACAAGCCAGACTGTGTGCCAGCCGATTGTCTACGCCAGTGTGTACGAGAAACAGTTCCCTAGTTGCAGTGGAAACCTGCTTCTGTTTTACAGTAATGGGTACAAAAACGTCTGGCTTATGGCTGTCCTCGTTGAGGAAATATAATATGTTTTGTTTAATTTTTCCCTCCGCACACTTTTCCCTGGCGTTGAGGATTCATTAGAGTGGTTTTGGGAACAAAGGCTCTGGACCCCCACACATGTTTGGCAGGGCAGCTGTGTCTTGGCACGGGGAACGCATTGCATGAATCATGTTCTCTACTGCTGTGGCCAGTCAGGTTTTGACAGCTGGGCCACTATACCCATGCCCGAAGGAAGTGTTTATGCACAAACGCTGGTCCTCTGCTGGGAGGCAGTCAAGGCGTCAGAGTGAAGCAGAGCAGACAGACAGACTGGCACGGGCCCAGCTGGCCCTCAGATGAGCCAAATCCTTCGTTCTCTCTGAAACGCTTTACATTAGCACTATTGCTCTGTGCTGTTTTTCACAGAGGGAGCAACAAATGCGGGGACAAAGACTGATCAGTGCTCTTGGAGTAATAAACTTGCCTCATTCGTTCCATTCCACACCTGTAGAAGTAATTGTCTTTGCTTTCCTAGACAATGAATTTCTGTCGTTCTGTCACGACTGTCAGCTTTTTTGTGCGCTTTTTATGGACTTACAAAGGCTCCAGACTGCAACCATTTGACTTTTTTTGGTTTCCCAGAATATTGGACCCTGTCAACACCAATCAAAGAATAACCTCCACATTCGCATATAGGCTCCTGAACTTCTTCCTCAATCTCTGGTGTACAAAAGAAAAGAGAGAGGGAAAAGAATAGTGAGAGACAGAGATAGAAGCGGGAAAAAAAAATTACATCTGCCATTGCGACTAAATTTTGTGAGCGGTCCACCACGTTGTTCAGCTCGTTAAGTGCTGACATTTCTGTTGCATGCGAGAAATTTTAAACCGCAGAACAAAACCGCACTATGTTTGAGCTGCACAGCGCGGACCGCTTATCCGCTCGGACCGCAACGCAAACAGACTCGTCCGAGCTCAGAGCAGCTTCACTCGGGAACCAAAGTTGATTTCGCAACATTGTTACTGCACAGCGCTGCAAGATCCAGTTAGAAGCATTTGAATTTGCCGCAGAATAAGATTCCCCTGAAATCTAGTGAGAATCGTTCAAATTCTGCTCAGAATTCTCTGTTATAAACAATGCTGACGTACGTCAGAAAACCAGAAGTAGTAGTAGAAATAGTCGAATGTTATTACATTTTTCATTTCAGGATTTGTACAATCTTTTGAGAGAAATTAAGCACATTTCAATCATTTTACAAACTATTTCCAGCACTTTAAAGCTCTAAAATGATCCAGTTTGTATTTTATTTTTAATGGGATGACCAAAATATACTTTGATAAACAAATGCTTACGTAAAATTAAAAAAAAATACATCAAATCACCATTATAACCAGTAGATGGCTGCAAAGGAGCACTTATTGGCTTATTAGTCATTTATTTCTACTTGTTGCTTTATATTTTGAAATTATAAAATCATTATTATAAAATATCAAATCATCAAGAAATCAGATTTTGTCTTGTTTTACACTTGTTTTTTTGCGTATGAAGTAAGAAAAGTCACAAAGTGCCTTAAAAAAAAACACGAGCATTCACTTCAACTTCATTTTGCGACTAAATCACACAATCACTGAAATTGTTGGTCAGTTCAATATAATACTATATAATAATAATGGTACATTTAGTAAGAGTAGAATATGTACATTTTCTATATAAAAAATAGGTTTTGCATGTTACTGTTAACTAAAAATGTACTAATAAAAGTATCAAATCTGTATAAACATGAAATAAACAAGAAGTGACCATGTAATATTATTAGTAAGTGCATTGTTAATGCAAAACAAAAGTAATTTTGTGGTTAAATTATCTATGTTTTTAATACTCCGACACAGCAAACCCAGCACTACCAAATCTGCTCCTGACACCGCCATCCGTAGAACTTAGTGGCGTTGGTGCCACTGCTCTCAAATGTTAGTCTGGAGCCCTGGGAATTTCAGTTCCCTGGGAATCAAACCCATGATTTTTGTTGTTTCTTGAGATCAAATGAAATGCTACAACAGTCCCCAAAAACGAACTGCTACAATAGTCCCAAATAGTCCCATTGTCCATATTGTTTTTACACATTTTTGGATTGTACATAGACTGCATTCCACTTAAACACAATCATACATTTACATAAACAATCCCATCCACATAGCATTTTGTCGGTCGCTGTGGTTTAAAGGTCACACCAAATTTGCGAGTTTATTGAGATGGAGTAGAGGTCATGCACTCATTGAGAACATCCGGCTCCTCCCTTGTGGTCAAGTCTGGGAGTTTTCCATTTGTTTGTCCCAACCTGGGTCTTCGCTACTCAGACTAGCTTTGGAATTTCTGTCTAGCCATAGAACTGCCCAGAATTACCACTTAGATTTGCAAGACCCATTAAAGCTACAAATCATCTCTTTATCAGGAGCCTGTCCCCACTATCCCACCATCGTTGTGACTTTTGGCTCGATTCGGCCTCATTTTTTGGTATGGTGTGCGTCAAGACCAAGAGATATGAGGTATCTTAGGGCAGCCAAATATCTGTGGTTAGTGAGTATCGGTTGTCAGCTAAGACTGTGGACTCAAGAGGAAGTAGCAGTGTGGCCCACCCAGTGAGACTGGCAGAGGGAGCTGTTTACAAGCATTTCCCTGCATTTCCTGCTCTCCTGTCTGGTAATGAACTTGTTAATAGACTTCCAACATTACGCAAACATGCCCTCGTCATGAAACGTCCTGAAAATGCAGTCACATGCAAAGAATGTCGCAGATTTTCACATTTTGCTTGGCTTTAACTACTTGGTGCGAAATAAATCACAATTGTCATCATTCCATTCTCACAGCAGCGATTGGCCAAGAAAATGGAGATAAACATGAGAAGATAAATGAATATCTCTGAGGAGTTATCGGCATACCCCCCAGGTCTTGATCCCACTCCCGCAGGAGGGTTTTGCTAGTGAACTTGATAACTTTTCATTGATAATCCCAAACCAGTTCATTCTGTTTTCTGATGGCACCTGACTTTTTTTTTGGTCCCCTGAGGATACCTTGTTAATTCCCTTTCCCTCTCATCTATGGGAACACGAAGAGCATCAGACATGTTTTAAAAAGTCTGAGCTTCTGCGTTTGTCTAACAGTTCAGCCGTCATCGTCATAGAGCAAACAGTGGAGATAAGGCAGCGACTAAAGAGGAGAGGGTGGTGCTTTATGTACGGAAACCCCATCTACTGCTAATCCTTTCAGACTGGCCCAAGTCATGCCAGCTGTTCCCGTTTGACTGATCGTGGAAGTGATTGTGGGATGTGAGTCACTAGAGTTCACCAAGAGTGCTAGTGTTAGGGCGGTTGCTGATTTAGGGTGACTGCAGACTCTCGTCATTGATACTAACACGTAAGAATTTTGAAGGTGGGCTACTAATTGCTGCATAAACCAGACTAATCAGGTGAAGTCTGTGATTTCTGTGACACTAGCGTCACCAAACGGAATTGCCAAGGGCTATTTTCAAAGAGACGCTCCCCTGTCCACCCACCTTTTTTTATAAATACATTTTTACAATTGTGAGTGGTGCTTGCAGTATACAATTTTCCACCACAATGTTGGATGACAAACTATGACAACCTTCCAAGTATTTCCTAGTAGGTGTCCTGAGTGGTTCCTAATGACAGGATGATTGCTTGGATATTGCTTGATAGATGGTGTTCTGAGTAATTGCTGGGCATTACTACGTGGTTGCTTACAGGCCCAAGCCTACCCCCTTTGATATTTTGGTTCCTAGATATGACTCAGGTTCCTCCTAGGAAACTTCTTGTAAGTCTGTGCCCCTTTTATGAAATGTCTTAAAGGAAAAGAATGTTTTCCTCCGAAACCTTTCCAGGATTTTTCTCCATGTAGTGGACTTCAATGGTGGCCAATGTGTTGAAGGTCCAATTTGCAGTTTCAATGCAGCTTCATAGGGCTCTACACAATCCCAGCCGAGGAACTGATTGGTCACTTTCTCAAAACAATAAAAATGTATACTTTTTAACCACAAATGCTCATCTTGCACTAGCTGGACTTCACGCATTAAGTAATCGCATTGGAAAGGTCACTTGTGACGTAGGCAGAAGTATCGACCCAGTGTTTACAAAGCGAACGTGCAAAGTCAAATGCCTTTTATGGAAAAAAGGAAGAAACAATGACGTCGGATGATCTGAAGTTGAGAAAATGAGATTTTCGCCCTACCCTACCTTTTTAACCGAAGTACAGACCTTGTGATTATGTAATGTGTGAAGCTGAAAATAGCCAATCGCTTTGTTAGATAAGTCCCTTATTCCTCGGTTGGGATTGCTTTTGAAGCTGCATTGAAACTGCAATTTGGACCTTCAACCTGTTGAACCCCATTGAAGTCCACTATAAGATGAAAAATCCTGGAATGTTTTTTTCCAAGAACGTAATTTCTTTGCGAATAAAAACAGAAAGACATGAACATCATGGATCACGTGGGAGTGAATAAATTATCAAGTATTTTATTTTGTAATGGAAGTGGCCCTTAAAGACCAAAAGCAATAGCACATCTCCACAAACCATTGTGCAAAAAAGTATTAGTACATTTAGCTAAAACACTAATGCATTAATTCCTGTTACTAATTACTAATGCATGTTTTTAAAAGTACTGTTTTTCCAGCCATTAACTCTTAATATAATTAGAAACTTCTCTTGCTCACTGGGACTTAGGTTGCATGTCTATCCCTGATGTAAAGCCTCTGAATGTGTACAGTTTATGGTGTAAGTTCAGGGCCTGAATTATAGAGGGATGGGGGAGGGTCGGTTAGTATAACAGGGACAGATGTTGGGTTGAACCCAACAACAACATTTTTGTTCCATCCTTTAGTCTTCCTTTTTTTTTTCAGATAATAGTACTTTTTTACACACGGGGGAACATGTCAAATGAGACATGTCAATGCATAATTGATGCATCCAGTACTTTCAGGATAATATATTACGTGCTATTCCTAACGACTGCTTTTATTACATAATAAATGTGAATATGCAGTGCAGCGTTTACATTTGAAATAGTAACACTAATACTGTTCTGTTACTAGATCAAACTGCGGAAGTGTTTGCCATAGCCTGTGACAAGAGTTTGTACACATTATGTATAAACATTAGTGCTGGCCAACAATAAGGCACTTGTTTAAGGTGCATTAATGTTCCGTTGGACAATCATGTGGTGACTTGTTTTTGTTAATCAGTCAGGGCTAGAACGTCCAAACTTTTGAATTGCACTTTTGGATTGTCATGCGAACAGGTCCCCCTGCCGGTCTTTAGTCATAGTGTGTTTTTTTCCAGGGAGAGTTTACTACAGGTGAAGGAACAGACATTTTTTGGCATTCATTTTAGCACTCTGTTACTAAGGTCTTGTTTTTAATAGGTTTGGTTCTTGTACTTTCACTTGGCTGGACTCTGTGTTTATAGTGTGGGGTTTCGCATTCCTAGATGGTAGGGTTGGAGCGCCACTGCTGAGCCTTGGAGGCCAAGCTGTTGATTTTAAGTGTTTCACTTGTTTTTTTTTTTTTTCTTCTTCCTTCTTTTTTATTCCACTATTCTTTAGTCATTTTGCTCACTTAAAAGTCACTGCATTTCTTACAAAGAACAGGCCGAAATAATAGATTATCCCAGTAGAAGCATTTGTTTTAGAAAGGCACTGCTTTTCATTAGCTGTTTCCCTGTTTCCTCCCGCTGTTGCCACACCTTGTTTTATCTTTGGAACAATATTGATGGTCTCTGGTATGGAGACGGACTGGCAGCACTAGCACATGCTGTCATGTAGAAGGCCTATCCCGCCTTCCTGTCTCTCAAAAAAATTGAGATTGTTTTAGAAGGACCAGGCCCCTGAGATGTGGCGATCTATTTATTTCTGGAGTTTTTCAGAGGCGGAGAGCAGAGCTGCGGAAAGGGCACAGTGTTCTGTCTAGTGAAGTGAAATGGATTAGCAATTTCTGTCAGTAACATTAAGCATTAAAGATTTTACAAGCGTAGATATTTACTGCTTTTAACAAGAAGCACGAAGCGTTCTTTAAAACTACTGTTTCCCATAAACCAATTCATGGCAGCAACTGATATAACAATTCCTTTCCTTTCTTACAGGCTCAGCAGCAAACCTTCCAGTTCCCTGATATCTTTCCCGAGAAGGATAAGAAGCACGACGAGGGCTCTGTTGAGGAG
This sequence comes from Labeo calbasu, assembly GCA_019740295.1. Taxonomy (NCBI): domain Eukaryota; kingdom Metazoa; phylum Chordata; class Actinopteri; order Cypriniformes; family Cyprinidae; genus Labeo; species Labeo calbasu. Next base: position 10,233 of record JAHKKF010503118.1, read on the forward strand.
ATGCAGGAGAAGTTCATGGAGGACGAGCGTCAGAGGCAGAAACCAGATCCCAGAAGAGGAGGAGTTACTGAATGGTTTGGCCTCTAGACAGACAAGTGTTGAATGAAGAATGACTTCAGAGAGGCAACAGCTGAATGAAGAATGTGGTGTATTGTAGATTATGTATTTGCGCAGGAAGAGCCATTTACAGTGATCCGACCAGCGTCCATAGAGGGCCGTTTGCAGCGATCTGATCTGACTGGATGGAAAGACACACTGTCTGAGGGAAGGCTTGGAAATCCATTACTCCGATAGAATCATGTGCTCCGTCAATGAACGCTAATGTCGATGTAGCATATGATCACTCCTGAGCATCTGCCATGTCACGAAAGCCTTTCAGGTTATGTTCTCCTCCCACAGGTCTCCGAAACTTGCTTGAACGACGTCTTCCTTGTGAGCTTCTTCCTTTTCTTTTAAGTTCCCCCAAACTGCTTTTCTTTTCCTCTCGCGGGTCGTCAAGGTAGTTCATGAACTTCTTGCGGTAAAGTTGTCAATCTAATGAAGTGACTCTCCGGTTCTTCGTGCGAAATCATGCTCTTAATGTTGTTCCTGAAAGCTCTTTTAAAAAACTGCATACTTCAATTCCAATAAAACAGTACAGCATGACTTGTTTTTGTGTTTTCTTCAACTTTGTTGGCTCTCGAGTTAGCTATTCCCCACAGATGTGTTGGATAAAGGCTTGCCAGCTCTCATACCAGAGCGGCTTACTTCACCCAGCCAACCTGGTGTTCGCCAGGGAGAATGTCAATATTGATAACATTTGCCCACTGTTTTGTGCTTGCACTCAAGCACCCCCTGCATTGCAATAAAGCAATTTGATTTAAGACAAAAAATGCCTTGTAAGGGACCAGCTGGACAACAAAGAAAGAACGGTGGATTTTTGTCCAGTATCCTCATTGCTTGAATGAATGAGGAGAGCCTACGTTATATTCGGGAAGTCTCGCTGTGGTTGCCAAGGTTGGCCCCCTTCGTCCCAGCATCCCTCCCCTCAACAACCCAATCAACTCCCCTTCTCTTGCCCAAACCTTATAAAAACCTTGAAACACAATGCATTTAACTGAGCTTTACACACACAGCTGGCACAGATTTCCTGATTTGTTAACATAATGTTCCCAACACGCTGATATTGACCATAATGTTCTGGATTTGGGAAGCCTTGGATCATTGATCTCAGACCAGCAGTAATAGGAGTAATATGGTTGTATTCCAAGATTATTGCTTTGTTTTAAAATGATGCTCCCCTACTGGTGATAAAAACAAAATGTGACCTCAGATTTTAGGAGGTAAGGGAAAATAATACAGAACTCAGGGATTATGGAAGATGCGTCATCCATCCGACGCACGCATGCTCTTCTCCCACCTAATCTCTTCGCTCTTTAATGTCTTATGAAATTGACAGTGAGCCGTGTTCGCTGTTCGTCCATGGAAAGCTAATGGAAGAGGGTTGAATATTTAACAAAGACTCTCTTTGCCTCTCATTCTGGCTCTTGTAAGAAAAGTGGGCATGAACCTATTTTTATGCCAAGTTTGGAACTGACGTGACATCATCGGCTTAAGATAGAAGATGACGTAATTGAAACTCCGCACACTCCCATCACTAGCTGTAACTTGAAATCGACTTCCCTCGTTCCACTCTTGGCTACATTAGATTGACACTGATGCTCGTCCGGACGTCCTAGACCCATTTTAACCCTAACCCTAAATCACACGATATTGTTAATGCTCTGATTACGTAGCTGTTAAAATCCATAAAATGTACTGGAATGCAGAATCTGTTTGATAATACAGTTTTTCTTCCTCCTAACAAAATTGCGCAAACAAGCCACATTTTTGGCTGCACGCAAGTGCATACCTGCGAAGCGTCTACTGGTAGGGAGTATCTTTGTTAGCTTTCTCCAAATACGCACTACTCGGATGACCTATTATAAACTAGCTTGTTTCTCTCAGAGAAGCAGAATTTATAAGATCTATCACGAAAGATAAACCAACGTTTTCAACAATATGAATACATCACGGTTATTGTCTATTTAATAAATGCGAGCTTTTGAAATCATCCTGTGTGGTCTTGCTGTTTCATACTGTAATGGGGGCTTCATCCCCTGATGATAAAATATGTTGTCATTCTTGACTCATGGACGTGGCTGTTTTTCAGTGATACTTAGGCCTTGGAGAGACACATCTGGGTCTTTAAAATAAACATAATCTCTCCACAGCTTCAAACCTAGCAGAATTTCTTGCTGGCAACATTCGAGTGTCGATCATGAAGCATTCGATTTTGGCAACGTTCTGGAAGTATATTGATGCTCCTTTAGTTCCGAGGCATGTTGTCGCCTTGAGTGATCTCCGGCAAAGAATGGCCCGATAAATGCTCTTCCTATAAATAGCTCAGAAACAAATCTTTGCACACACTATGTGTTTTAGTGTCTCTGAAAGATGTTCTCTAAGACAACCAGAGCAGGCCCATAGTGAGCGGGAGTGTTGGACAGGAGCCATAGACATTCCTGACACCCCCAGGTTGCTGTTGGTTCATTTGAGCTCAGCCAATGCACTCTGTCACCCCACATTTTCTGTCTTGGCCTAGTGCACAAACAGCAGTGTTATCGGCCCAGCAGGAAGCTCTGTTGAAGTGCCCATACGCACAGCTGTATTGTGCAGGGGAATGAGCTTAGATTATGTCCACTGTCCCATACTATTAATATACCACAGTTTACAAATCAAAATAGTAAAGGATCTTCCCTCTCACAAAAAGAGTATCTAATATAAACAACTGGCTTTGTCAGACAGCTATCAGTAGCAGTTAGCAATAGCGTTTTTTTGGTGCTGCAGAATAACAGTGGGTGCAATGTTTTTTAAGAATCAAAATAAGAAACAAACCCAGCACAATTGTAAACTAAAGGTCCTTAAGATTTGTGTCAACAACCAGCTGTTTGTGCTTTTTCAGCACCTGTTCTCCATTTGTCCAAACCTAAAGATGATGTTGTTTTTTACATTTACAAAGGAAAGGAAACAATCAGGATTTCGGGGAAGTAGCTAAGATTCAATTTCGCCAGATGCTACGTCAGAGCTCGTGAACTTCCCATTATGCCACGTCTACTTTAGTCTTTAATAACTTCCTGCGCAGTAATGTCAAATCTTTCAACAAATTGCTTTTTGAGGTTCACAAAATGATTCATTCATTCAAGTCAACTCTAAGTGATTTACTTGTAGTAGTTTTCAAATTAATTATCAGTGCATAATGGCACAAAGCTATAGTACAACGTGGCGCTTTTACTCTGTGTGGTACGAGTCGGCTCGGCATGACTCAGCTCGGCTCGCTTTTCTTTGGCTCGGTTTGCTTTTCCAATGCAGTTTAGTAAGTGGGTGGGATTATAGGCTGATAGTTATAGTTGTGCCGCCATCAGGGTTGCCAGGTTGCCTCGCTTCAACTCGCAGACATCAAAAACTACCCGCGGCAACAGTGTAAAAGTAGCCCAATTCCGTGGGAAAACCGCGGACGTGGCAACACTGGCTGCCACCTTGTCTAATGACCACGATACAGCCATTTCATTTTTCTAAGTTGCACGTGCAGGTCTTCATGGGTCCACCTGGATCCGAAAACCCGAGGTCCCACCCGAGACCCAAGCGGTTTGGTCCAAAACTTTGACGAGTGCCTCAGACAACGGTCTGGTTTTAGTGGCCTCGGGTCTTGGGGAATATAAAATAAATATGCTTTTTCCAAAAGGATCCGATAAGACCCGATTCCTTTAACTGAGTGTCTTACACTAAACAAACTATCACATTTATTTTTCCACCTTGCTCAATTGAAAGCCGAACTAATTTGTATCCATTAGGCAGGCAAAAATATAAGGCAATAATAATGTTAAATAAATCAAAGTAATGAAGAAGCAGCCAGGGGTGCGTTTCCCAAAAGCATCGTTAGCCAACTATGGTCCATCGTTACCGACATAGTTCAGTGATTTGTTTTTTCCCGAAACCATAGTTCAAACGAACATTTGCAAACAGTGTCACAAACTTACGTGGTTGGAACTACAGCTCTTGACCTGTGGTTAGAAGCATAGTTCCTTGTTAGTAAGACATATAGGTTCAATAAATATAAATATAAATGGATTTTAATCGATGTATTTTTGTGTGTACTCTGCAAGCATTGTTTTCGAATAGTGCGCATGTGCATACATGAGTATGACGTAAGAGGGAACCCGCGATGAATCAAACATCAAATAGAGCGAAATGACAGGGAACAAAAAATAGTAAATTAGTCATTAGGTGCCATGTTTAATACAGCTGCATTTTAGAGAACTCTAATCAATTAAATAACAGAACTTATTCGGTAACGTCATTAACAATGGCACTAATTTGTGCAACTATTATGGTTCAAACGGCAAGGATGCGACCGTATTTGGAAAACAGTCATGACAAGCTAGTTTCCACAACAATGCAACGTACTATGGAGGTTAATCAGCGAGTTACGTCATTGTACGGGAAACGTAACCCAGATCAGTCAGTAGGACAATGGGATTTTTCTTTAATGGCTTGGGGCTCCAGGCGATGGATACGTCAATGTCGTTTACATTCGGGTTAGAAAATAAATGCAGTTGGGTCAGGTCGAACTCGGGTCTAATTTCATTGGGTCTTTCTGGGGTCGGTTTTTTTCTTTAAAAAATAAAAAAATTAAAAATTAATGCACGTTGGGTTTGTGTAAGAAGTGATTTGGGTCGATTCGGGTCAGGTACAGATTTTAGGACCTGAGAAGACCTCTACTAAAAAAGGTACACTGTGGAAAACTCCAGAAAAGTGAGATGTACCAAGCCGTACCATGCAGTAGAAAAGCGTCATTAGGTTCTGTAAGTACTATTTAAGTTTAATGAAAAAATCTGGTCACACAGTACGGCTGTCCCTTCAGTAAGAACCAGCAGTCTCGAATAAGCAGTATAATTACGCAGTGCTAACGTAATTACCAGGTAAAACCAGTCGCTTCGAGACATCCTGCATTGATTTATTTCTTGGAAAAAGCCTTTCAACCAGAGCTAGCAGATCCCAAACATCAACTAATCAGTCAAATCTCAGAACTGTTGTGTATTTGTTGCACGTCTCAACACGGAGAAAATGTGTGATCCGGCACGTTTACATTTCTTACACCAGATCGGTTTCATCTTGACACACGTTATTACACCCAAATGGGGACACTATTTTATTTTCTTTTTTACCAGTGATGTGTTTGCAAGTCTCCTGTATAGTGGTGTGCCTCAGAGGGGTAAATAAGTTCCCCCGGCACCCCATTACTGCTTATCTGCAATCAACAATGCCTTATACCCACTGGGTGGTCTTTGTCCAAAGCAGCTGTTCAAGAACCGCATTTGCATTTTAAACAAGCTAATAATCATAATGAAATCCAAAGAACAGGAGGTGGGGCTGTTTTGATGTTCTGAATGTGACAGAAAAGGGTTTTAGGCTAGGGTTTAGTCTTGACAGTATGTGGCCACCCAATCTGTTCCTTTAAAATACATAATCAGTAGAATCATACTGATGAGAATCATTTAGACAATGTTCATTCTTCTTGCAGTGATTGGCTGTACTACTGTAGGTTCTCCTAATCCAAGGTTCTGCCAAATTTGAGCTTGATTCTAATGCAAGCTGGGGAACCTGGAAGGTTAATTGAATTGCGTCACTTGAAAAATTAGAGTCTGATTAAGTGATATCAGGCGGGAGATACAATAAATGTTTGAGGATTTCTTTTAGAGATTCTTAAACGTCTGAGAATGCTGTGGTTTTTTATTTAATGGTTATGTGACGCCCCCCTTGGCCTTACTCAAACAGATTGCTGGGAATAGTTTAGGCAGCGCTGCATTGTTAATCACTGAAAGAACACGCGCGCACACACACACACACACGCACACATCCTCTGATCTCATTTAAGCGCGACCAATAGGTGATTGGAATGCAAACCCCCCTCGAGAGAATTTCACGTGTTTTTGTAGGGTCGGTGTATGAATTGTACATTTTTGGAAACCTCAGCCAACCTTTAGCTCAGAGGGAAACCTTCTGATGTGTCCTGGTTCTCATTTGCGTCCACTTCCTTTAGCTCAGCGGCGAAGACTGGTGCCTACCCTGGACCGAAGCAAATGTGTGGCCTCAACCCACCATGATCTTTAAGGACGTATTTGTTTCTCAGGGAGGCATGCGAGGTGATGGCAAGGCCTTTCCCCAGCCAGTGGGATGGGGGGGGTGAGGGGAAAGGAGTGCCAAAACAAACTTCTTTGATTACTTGGGGTCTGACCTTTCAACCCATCTTTCAAATGTCAAGCAGGCTGGAAGGGGAGGCGTTGGGGTCATGTGGTCCGAAAGCACAAGGGTTTGGCACCAGGCCTCACACAGATCCTGGATAATTAAACACAATACGATACAGATCATTACTGACTCCAGAACTCCTGGTTTGTGGGCAGGGGAGTCTCGAAAAAAGACCTCTTGATTCAAATTGGTGCTTCTAATCAAGCGCTGCCATTCCTCAATCTCTAGTCTGCATAAACTTGATCCACAATTGCCTTTTTGTTTAAAACAATCGTGTGTTTGTTGATAAGCAGCAGACAAAAGAGAGTGGGAGAAGGAGAGGAGTTTTGCGTGTGTTGGATGAAGCGAGCACAAGAATGAGAGATGGGATGGCGAGAAAAAACGACTGCGATAGGGAGGGAGCGAAGGAAAGAGAAAGGCGTCCTGTCCTCAGAGCACTGGCGGTGTGGTATGGTTTGGGTTATTTTGCGGCTGAAGCCTTGAAAGAGGGAGGCGTAGCGGCTCGCACATACCCGCGGCACTCAAATGGATCTTCCATTGGGAGGTTTTAGGCTTCAAAATGGTTTCCTGTGACGTCGATTGTATGTTTGATTTGCGCTTTGCAGGGTTAGAGTTATTCTCCGGGGGGTAGAATCTAGCACGCTTTCATTTCCGCTCACCCAACAGCCAGCACAAAGTTGGCAGTGAGAAGCCTAGGGATTGTAAAGACAGATTTTCCCTTACTGTTAGAAGCACATTTTTTGTTTTTCTGTAGCTGTCGCCGTTCCAAGACTTGTGCTTGCAACTTGATGAATTGTTCCTTATAATTGGACTGTTTTTTTGGCGGCTAGGGGGGGTTTTGGTATGGTTAAAAAAATAAAGGGGGAAAAAAAAAAATCACAATTCTTGGCCAGGGCGAAACGCCTCAGTACTAATTGCGCACAGTGGATACTGGATGGGAAATGGTTGCAGGAGAATTGAATCCAGGTTATGTTAGTTCAGCTGGCACTTTGTTGTGTGAGAAGCCATGCAGTCCCTGGTGTAGACGAACGGTGCCCGGGAGTTCGCGTCAATGCTGTTGTCATTGGAGTGAATAGGCTTCTCGTTTGTAGAATCGGCTCGCTTTCCACGAAAAGCCTCTCATTTATTGTCTTCTCCACACGCGAAGTGAGACGTCAGGCTTGGACGACACACTGAGGACTCATCTTTCTAGCTCGACACCTTCAGGCAGATGGTCTGCTCGGCCTGTGGGAGCCATAATCATTCAGAAAGGTGAAATAATGTAACAGCATTGAAGACGTTTATGTAAAAACTAATTTTAAAGTAGATTTTCTTAGAGTGAAGCCCATTTTATTATCCATGAATGTATAAGAAACCCATATAAAAGAAAAATAACATTATTCATTTGAACTGTTTCTTTTAGAGATCAATGAGATTAAATGGAGAGTAAATGAAGAATATTTCTTAAGCCCATGCTTCTTAAACAGAAGGTTTTTCTGAGAATAAATATGTCTCCGAAAACGTCTCAATGAATATGTTCAGATTTGATTAGTTTACACAAAAATACCATCATGAAATGCACTAATTTACTTACCTTCATGCCATTCCAAATCTGTAAGACTTTCTCTGTTGAAGAACACAAAATAAGGTTGCAAATGTGTTTGCCTCCACTGACTCTCATTTGAGAAGAAATAAAGTAAAATAAATAAAATTCAACATATGTGACCACGTGACCCTGGACCACAAAACCAGTCATAAGGGTCCATCATCTGAAAGATGAAAAAATAAGCTTTCCATTGATCCAATGATGTATCGTTTGGCCGAGATACAACTATGTGAATACAACTTTGTGGTCCGAGGTCAACTATCTTTTTAATTCTCCTTGGATTTTTAGAAGAAATATATGAGATTAAATTGAAAATTTGCTATCCATTTAAGGAGAACTCCACTTCTAGAACAACAATTTACAAATAATTTACTCGCCCCCTTGTCATCCAAGATGTTAATGCCTTTCTGTCTTCAGTCATGCAAAGCATTTCAGGATTTTTCTCCATATAATGGACTTCATTGGTGCCCCGATTTTGAACTTCCAAAATGTAGTTTAAATGCAGCTTCAAAGGGCTCTAACCGATCCCAGCCGAGGAAGAAGGGTCTTATCTAGCGAAACGAATGGCCATTTTTTTCGGAAAATAAACATTTGTATACTTTTTAAGCACAAAAGCTTGTGTAGCACAGGCTCTGGGATGCGCGTCCACAACGTTA
>JAHKKF010503120.1:0-10504 GCA_019740295.1 Labeo calbasu
AGAAGCAGCAGCACTGGTTTAGTTAAGACTCTTCTTTAGTCAATCCATGAGGGTGATTTTCAGTCCCACTGAAGCACAGCAGTAAGAGCTGATTGTAATGTGTGTCCTACAGCGCTCTGCACAGACAGCAGTGGAGAACATTGAGATGATCTTTACTGAGCTCATCCGCTCCATTGAGAGAAGATGCTCTGAGGTCACACAAATCATCAGAGATCGAGAAAACACTGTAGTGAGTCAAGCTGAAGGACTTATGGAGCAACTGGAGCAGGAGATTGATGATCTGAGCAGGAGAAATGCTGAGCTGGAGCTGCTTTCACACACACGTGATCACATCTATTTCCTTCAGGTAGCACCAGGTCTTAATTTGATGGGGGGTGCAGAGGATGGCATACCTCTTGTTGAAAAACAAAACAAAAAAAAAACGCATCACCTCTATAAAACCACTGTCCCCCCATACCATGTCCTTTAGATTAATTATGTTGTGTATTATGTAAAACTTATGAGGCAAATGATATACTAAAATTCTAAAAAGTAAAGCCAACCATCCCTCTTGACATGTTTTCATAATTCTCCCACTGGGTTGCACCATGACCTGTAATCATTTCGTTACAGAGAGCTTATACTGATAGTAAACAGTGTTTTCATTTCTAGTTGTGTCTCCATTTTTTTTTTCTCTGGTTGTTTGTCTTTGTGTCTGTGTAGAGTTTTCCATCTCTCTCTGACCCTCCTGAATCTCCAGACATTCCCAGCGTAACTTTCAGTTCCTATGAAGATGTAAGACAATCAGTCCGTCAACTGAGACAGAAACTGGAGGATTTTTGCAGACAGGAGATTGAGGAGATATCTGGTAGAGGTAAAACTTTTAATATATAAAAAAAAAAAAAAACTGCTGTATGAATACTGTACAGATTAATGAATTTATATATCAACTGCAGCAGAGAGGCCTGAGGCAGAAAAAGCTGGATCTATTTTGAGACGGGGAATTAAGGATTTCCACATAACACAGACACATCAAAGAGGTAAGAGACTGGAGACCCAGTCTCAGTTTTTGAACTGAGACAGAAACTGCAGGATTTTTGCAGACAGGGTGAATGAAGAGATATCTGGTAGAGGTAAAACTTTTAATGCAATAAAACATGCTGTATGAATACTGTATTAATACACTTATATATTAATTGCAGTAGAGAGGCCTGAGGCAGAAAATGCACCATTTATTTGGAGACAGAGAATGAAGGATTTCAGCGCAGCACAGGCACATCAAAGAGGTAAGAGACTGGAGACCTGGAGAAAAATGTTTTGTGATAATAGTGAATGTTCAGTGATAAAATGTTTTGTTGCAATAATGAGTGCACTTTCTATTTTTTTAAAAATAAAAAATCTGCTGCGAGTTAAAGTAAGTATGCTGCTGAACCAAAATATTTAAGTAGGAGTTGTTGTGATGTTCAGTTTTTTGGACGTCGGAGTGGCACATCAGTTTCATTAGTTTCTTTCTCGTTTTTTAATGTGTGGATAGTCTCAATTCAAAAACACAGTCCAGTAGTTCAAATTAGACAACAAAAAGCACATGCAAAAATGTATTGTTTGAAACACTGCATTCAGATCTGCCTCCATTTTGTTAGCAACACCCAACTTCCAACCAATCAATTCCTGAAGGACGAAAGTCCCGCCCTCTCATTTTAGATGCCAGTTCACTTGGATAGACATCACAGTAGACAAGAAAATTCATGCAGCCCAAGCCTCTGTTACTAATTCAAAAACATCACTTTAGAACTTGTTACGAAGGAACACTGAGTTACTTCATTAGCTGGGTTTCCATCCAAAGTTGTTAATTTAACTTATGCGCAAGATTGGAATATCACATAAAACATTTGCGAATAAGCACTGTTTCCATCCAACGAGTCAAAGAAAACAAAATCGTCACTTCCTGATAAACTGCCACTATAAATCACTAAGAAAAGTAGGAGAAGCCACTGCGCTGCACAATTTGCGCTGTGTCCTCTAGCAGACACTGTGGGGACTGCCGCCAGCAGGACCAGTGTCTGAAGCACGTGTAAAATAACTCAAATCCCTTTGGCCCAGGTGGCCCATAACGATACAGGCAACTTTTGTTGTCTTCAGGAGCCATTTGTTTGACAGTGCTTCTGAAGATGTTATGGGGAAACCAAGGCAAATGAGCATTTTAGAATGTGTGTGCCTCCGTGTCCAAGTTTTCTGACACCTGAGGACACACTCAATCTATGTGTCTTGGTGAAGAGAAGTGATCGACCGAAATTGATTTTGTATAACCAGTACCGATTATTTGCATGTTTAGGTGCCCGATAACCAATATGCAGAACCGATATTTATTTATTGTTATAAAGTAAATAAATGACTGAGTGAAGTAAGTCCATAATTCACTTTGATTTTTCCTCCTTAATCTTCATATTACAACAATAAAACCATTAAGCAGTACGGCAGAATTAATTTTTGCAAATGTTAAGATGATTTCAGCCTGATACGCACAGCGCGCACCTGCTCGTACAGCGCCTGACTAAACTTGACTTCTTTTTCGCGTCTTGCACTTAAGCGTTTAAATACACATGCCAAAATGCCTGGCTCCTTATCAACGCAGTCATTTGTGTCTTAAAAATGAACGTAGTGTAAGGTAAAGCATGTGTAGTAGTAGCCTAAATGAGATCTTGTCATTATATGATGAGATTTTAAAGGGATAGTTCACCCAAAAATAAACATACTGTCATGATGTACTCACCCTCAAATTACTCTAAACCTGTATGAATTTCTTTGTTCTCCTCAACATTTCTGGTCCCCACTGACTCCAATAGTGTTTTTTTTTCATACTATGAAGGGGGGGCCCAGCAACTGTTTGTTTACCAGTATTGTGTTAACAAACTCATACAGGTTTAGAACAACAAAATAATTTGTGTAAACTATTCCAAGCAGCCTAGATGCAGATACAATTTGTGTCAAACAGAAATCACTCAATGTCCTCGTCTAAATCACTGAAGTACGTTTTTTTTCCTTCATTCTGTTGTAAGTTGTGACTGTTTACTTGTCTTCAGTAAGCTTGTTTTTATTAGGCTAGGTTTTTTTTTTTTTTTTCCCATGTATATGCAACCCCTCTCCCCGGGTTCTACTCACACCTGCACAGAGCGGGTCTCAAACCCAGGTCTCCAGCATGGGAGGTGGGTGCACCAACAAGGAGGCTAAAGACTGCAGCCTCTAGCGTCAGTCGCTTGAGTGCCTTTTGAGATCAGGGGAGTGAGGTTTTACCTGCACAGCACCTACTGCTGGCCTCTGTTTCACATACACATGGCATACTGCAATACAGTAGGAGTTGTATGGTAGTAGGCTATTCCAACCACAGCTTCTGTACTGATTTAACTGTACTTGAGTTATATTTAGCAAATTTTAACAAAATAGTTGGTCACCCGGTTATTTCTTCAATGCAGAATGTCTGAAGAATATCTAGTCCCCGTAGTAAATCTATCAGGATGTTTGAGTGCTGAAAGTATGAAGGAGTTGCACTTTATCAATGATGTCATGAATTCACACAAGTAAAATGAATTGATAACATGATACAAAATCTTAAAACAGAAGATGCAGTTCATCCCCTGCATTGTTGGGCACTTTTTCTTTTTTTATTAACAAAACAATACCATACACACATTGGCTGAAATACAACAAAAAGGAAAACAAAAATTGTACATGCAATAAGAAACAGAGCATTGTATGACAGATCAAAATTGACAATAACCGGGGAGAATACATTAATTATCTATACACCTCTAGTAACACATTCCAAACTGCAAAATGTCACAGGTGAAGGCATTTATGGAGTTAAGGTATGGAGTCCATATGCGATTAAAAGCATCAGTTGTCAAATGAATAATACAGGTCAAGAGTTCCAGAGGGATAATCTCCCTAATAATTGAATGCCAGCCTTTGATGGAGGTAGGCTTATCACTGATCCATGACATCAGCAAATTCTTCCTGGCAGCAAAAGATAACAGACTAAAAAGTTGTCTTTTAAATTTATTTGGAATGAGCTTACAGGGAAAGCCCAAAAGAAGTGACAAAGGATCCAGCTCCAGATCCAGGCCAAAGATGTTGTTTAATTGAGCCACAACTTTGGACCAATATGCCTGGATCCTATGACAGTTCCATATGCAATGAATATAATCTCCTATATTAGACTTAAACTTAGGACAGAGTGGCGAGTGACTTGCATTGTATTTATGTCTTAATTGTGGCGTAATATGTATTCTATGTAAAATTCTAAGCTGAATGGCTCTTGCCCTATTACAAACCGAGAGCCTATTAGCTTGAAGCCAAACTGTCTCCCATTCCTCTTCTGGAATATCCACCCCCAGGTCTCTTTCCCAAGTCAGTCTTAGATATAAAGTGCTATCTGCACCATAGGAGCATAGAGCTTTATAGAAAAGGGAGATCAACCTGTATGGTGGGGGGGTTCTGGAGAATTTCCTCAATAACAGAAAAGGAGTATTTAGAGATAAGTGTGGTATGTTTGAATATATAGTTTCTCATTTGCAGAAATCTAAAAAAGTGCTGTCTAGGTAGATTATATTTAGAAACTAAATTATCAAAAGACATTAGAGATCCATCCTCAAACAAGTCACCCATCTTACATATACCAAGAACAGGCCATAAATTAAAACCTGAGTCTATAATACTTGGCAGGAACTCTGGATTGTTCAAAATTGGCAAAAGAGGGGAGGTTATGTCATTCTTGCCTTCCAGCCTTCTAATAGCATGCCATGCCTTGAGGATATTACGTACTAAAGGACTATTATACAGAGTTCTGCATAACTTTGAATTATTAACAAATAATAAGTTTTGTAAGGGGCAGCTGCACTGTGAGGATTCGAGATCAAGCCACACTGATTTAGGGTCTTTAACAAGCCATTCATTGATAAATCTAAGATGGCAAGCCAACTGATATAATCTAATATTTGGGAGGTCCAAGCCACCCTTTGCACTAGAGCGTAACTTCTACCTTTAATAAACCCCGTCTGGTCTTCGTTAATAATAAGGGGTAGAATTTTTGATAACATTTTGTAAATCAGAGTTTAGTAATGCAGTGGGCCTATAGGAACTGCAAACTTCTGGATCCTTGTCTTTTTTTAATATCAGAGAAATATTTGCTTCATGAAGTGAACAGGGCAGACTGTCAGTCAGAAATGAATGATTAAGCATGGCTAAGAGAGGGTCTAACAAAATATGCTCAAATTCTTTATACAGTTCGCATGGAAGGCCATCTGGCCCAGGTGATTTACCAGATTTCAAACTACGGAGTGCGATCCTAGCTTCCTCTCTTGTGATAGGAGCATTGAGAAGATCCCTTTGATCCTCAGAGACAACAGGAAGAGTCAAACGATCAAAGAATGATACCATAGAATTACATCTTTAAAAAGAATAATTAGATTTATATAGCATAGAATAAAATTGTTTAAAAGTATTATTTATAATATAAGAATCAAAAGATTGCACTCCGTTAAGATCAACTATAGAGGTAATGAATTGTGAATCCAATTTAGATTTTGTCAAATGGGCTAAATATTTACTAGGTTTGTTACCCCACTCGTACAATCTTTGCTTTGAGAATAGAATATTTGAGTGAGACTGTTGAGTTAGCAATGAGTTTAAAGATGCCCGTATCATATTTATTTTTTCTAAGGAAGCAGGTGAAGGATCGTTCAAATAGCTATCAGTGGCAATATTTAAAGCTGACTCTAGGTATTTTTGTTTTTCTAATTGTTTATTTTTTTTAGCAGTGAGATATGAAATAGAGAGGCCTCTGATGTATGCTTTACAAGTCTCCCAGAGAAGTGAGGGATTATCTGTGGATGCTGAGTTAATAGAAAAAAATATCCTAAACTCTAAAGAAAAATGTGAGAGGAATTTGTCATCTCTAAGCAACAGAGTATTGAATCTCCAACGTCTAGCTGATCTTATAAACCCCTTCAAACAAACATCTAGTACGACTGTCGCATGATCAGAAATAATAATATCTCCTATCTAACTGTTAGAAATCATTTTCATCAGAGCCTTAGAAACAAAATGTAATCAATCCTAGAGTGACAATTATGAGGGTTAGAGAAAAAAGTGAATTTTTTTTGAGAAGGGTTAAGAGTACGCCAAACATCTATATATCCTAATTCTTTACAAAGTGCAGAAAGAGCTTTAGATTGTTTGGTGACAAGAGACTTTCTGGGGGAGGGACTTGGCTAAAGCCTTGTCTGTGAAACTGGGGGTTAAAGTTATGGAGGACATATTAAGCACTAGAATACTACAAGTTTGTTGAATTTAATCAAGGGTGCACTCATTTTTGTAGCCCTGTATGTAAGCAAAACTTCTTAATTTACTTATTATACAGATAGTTAATACATTTTTCTGTTTTAATGAAGTTTATGTTTTTATGTGAATGTTTAATTACTCATTATGCTGTGCTACTATGTGTGTTTATATTGTTATATTATTATAATAATATAATTGCATACAATTGCATGGTATAATTATTTATATAATTGCAGCACAGACAGTTCACGAGCGTATGAGACGGATAAAGGCCATCAGAGAACAGGTATTATATCAAGTACTGGAAACTAATTTACTCTGGAAAATAAATTAATACACCATTAAATATAATGTAAAAATTCAGTGCTTTAAAATGTTTATTGAACTTATTGCAGAATAAAGAACTGAGAAAATGAAATGGAAGATTTTAAGAAAATTTTAAGATCATCATAGAGGTATAAAACTGGAGACTCATTTACTCTCCAAAATAAATTGATACACCACACCAAGACATACAGTGCTTTAATAATTGTTGTTAAATTGATGTATTCATTTCATTTACAGAATATGTATGTTGGTTTCCACAGTGAGATGCAACCAGATCACCCCAAGATATTTAACCACAGGAAAGAGTGTTGTGGGCTGACAGGAAAGCAAATGCAGGCAACTTATGCACATATGCACATGATTTATGCTGGTGAATCTATTGTCCAATTAGCACAATATTTTTTTTGGATAATTATTGATAATGGGACAATGTGAACAGGCAGATAAGATTGTGAATAATAATATTTTGTAGACGTATATATACATATTGTTTTTGGACTGAGCCAATGATTCCAATGACATAAGAACTTCTAGAATCTCTAACATCCATTTCTGGAGTAATGTGTGATTTTTCTTGTTTTATTCACTCCAAGGCCCTGATTGGCTGATCACTTGTATTTGAAGCTTGCATAAGACACTGAATTGATGGAAGCCACAAAACATCAGTAAATAAAGTGAGATTAAATCCTTAAAAGTATTTGTATTATTTAATTTTACATTTAATTTGAGCAAAATTAGCCTTGTGATGGAGATCCAGGGTGTTCCCCTCTAACTCTGCATAGGACATGCAGTTTTAAAAAAGAATGGGTGTATGGAAATTGCAAATTTCTAAAAAGTTAAGTTTATTTCCCATTGGGTTTAAATTAATTTTGAGGAATATACTGTATATGTTGTTGAGATTTGTGAAACTATTACAATCCAGTGATTCTGATAATATAGTGAATTACGCAATACAGTGCCTTGCTAAAGTATTCATACCCCTTTTTTCACGTTTTGTGTTGCTGCCTTATGTTAAACTCTTTTAATTTTTTTTTTCAACATCAACCTACACTTCATACACCATAATGACAAAACAAAAACAGAATCATCACAACTTTGTACATTTATTAAAAATCTGAAATAAGTACATTGCATAAGTATTCATATCCATAACTCAGTATTTAGCTGAAGCACCTTTACAGCCTCAAGTCTTTTTGGGTATGATGTGACGAGCTTTGCACATCAGCATTTGCCATTCTTCTCCTCACCTCTTCATCTCTCAAGCTCTGTCAGGTTGGATGGGGGAAGATGCACATTTTCAGGTTTCTCCAGAAATGTTTGATTGGATTCAAGTTGTTTATAAGCCACTCTTGCTGTGTGCTTAGGGTCATTGTCCTGTTGGAAGTTGAACCTTCTGCCCAGTTTGAGGTTTTGAATGTTTTGGACTGGGTTTTCATTAAGGCCATTGTTATATTTTGGTGCATTGAGATTTTCTTCTACTCTGACGAGTCCTTCAGTCCCTGCAGCAGAAAAACAGCCCGACAGCACGAGGCTGCTACCAGCACACTTTACTGTTGGTGATGAGCAGTGCCTGTTTTTTTTCAAACATGATGCTTGGAATTGAGGTTCATCCGACCTCAGAATCTTGTCTCTAACAGTCTGAGGATCCTTGTTTTTTTTTTTTTTTTTTAATTTTTGTCAAATTCCAAGTGTTTTTTCATGTGTCTTCACTGAGGAGAGGACTGAGTCTCGCCACACCTCCATAAAGACCAGATCGGTGGAATATTGCAGTCATGTTTGTCTTTCTGTAAGTTTCTCCTGTCTCCACATATAGAGCTCAACTAGAGTGACCACCAGGTTCTTGGTCACCAGTCTAACCAAAGCCCTTCTCCATCAATTGCTCAGTTTAGCCAGGAGGCCAGTTCTAGGAAGAGTCACGGTTGTTTCAAACTTCTTCCATTAAGGGTAATGGACTACATGCTTCTGTGAACCTTCGATGCAGTAGAATTCTATCTGAACTCTTTACAAGATGTGTGGCTTCATGCAGTCCTTTCTCCGAGCTCTACAGGCATTTTTTTTTTTTTTTTACCTCAGAGCTTGGTTTTTGCTCTGATATGCATTTTCAGCTGTTATACCTTTTATTAAAATGTGTGTACCTTTCCAAATCATACCCATTCAATTGAATTTCCCACAGGTTAACTCCACTCAAAGTGAGGTAACATCTACATGCAATATGAATGTTCCTGAACTAAATTTCAGTTGTCCCAGGTAACAGTATTGTAAGAATCCACACACCGGCCCATAGGCGGAGTCCAGGGATAAAAAGTGTAGTTAACTCAGTAATTTCCCATACAGTTTGCTAAATCATCCATTCATCCGGGTGCCTTCGGTTTGTAAATCCTGGCCATAGATTTGAGGTGGCATCAGCCTCCACATGATCTACTAGTCATAATGATTTCAGAAAAGATCAGAATAAATCAAATACACCATTTTATTTATCAGGTAAAAATGTATCAATTACATAATTAAACAGTTAAAAGCCAATCCAGAAAGGGTGCAATTGCAATTGCGAATCACATTGTAGCTGCGTGGCAACTCTATTTCAAAGAAGTTTTCAATCTTACTCATAATATAAGTGACTGTCGTGAAATTGAGACTATTTTACCAATCGCACAGAGACCTAGAATGATCCCAAACATGAAGCAGAAAAAACAATATATTTACTAGATATAACACACGTGGTGTATGGATATTCTTGCTTTTGTGGATAAAGAGTGAGATGCAGGGAGGGGAGAGAAGAGGGAGGAAGGGGGTCATAAATGAGCAAGGGCAGTGGTGTTGTTTGCTCTCTTTGGAGATCTATTGTCCAGATTAGTTTTATTGTTTTGTTGCATGGCATCTGTTTTTGTGAGAGTTCCTGGACTTTAATTTCATGAGGAAATAATTTCACCCAGTATGAATACAGTATGAATACTTATGCAATGGAATCATTTCAGTCTTTTTTTTAATTTGTAAAGATGTTAAAAACCTGTTTTTTGCTTTGCCATTATGGTGTATGGAGTGCAGATTGATGTGAGAAAAAAAAAAAAGTAATTTAAAGCAGCTTAACGTAAGGCTACAACATAACAAAACGTGAAAAAAACAAAGTCAATGGTATAGTCAATGGGATCTAACAAGAGTCCTGCTGCTTGACAACACACACTTGTATCTGACTGGGTCAAATAAGCAAGTGTAATACCAAAAAATGATTCCCAATTCACAATATTTTACTGACTCCTGTGGGCTCCATATCTGATAATATATGTAGGCAAATATTACATTGTATTTTAATTCTGAATCCTAGTTATCCACCTTTCTCCTACACCCCATAACACTTTGTGCAAATTATGGGAGTAACTTCCGTTTACACTGTAAAGAATTGGCAAAAGGTTCACTCTATGAATGAAATAATAAGCATTTTCAAAAACTGGGAAAAATGAGGTGACATTATTTTACTCACCCTTCAACCACTGATCATTAAAAAAAGTGTAAAAGCATTAACAAATTACTTTCAACATACCATAAATAACACCTAAATATCCTCCTTCTATCTGCAGCAATATTACAGACGTGTTAAATGTCATTACACTGTATAAATGGCACTTTCCTGTACAATAATTAACTGCTACTGTACTGCTACTTACTGGCAAATAAAACAAGTGAAAGGTAACTTATTACCAATAAATAAAAAATCCTGATGATATATGGTTTCTTCTATCAACTCATTGGATATTAAACAAAAAAATGAAGGATGTGATTTTAAATGAGTTAATTTTGTAGTGTGGAAACACTAAATGTTCTTTTTGAACTGCAGAGGAAGTTCTGAGTTCTAAAACACTTTTTT
>JAHKKF010503129.1:0-15308 GCA_019740295.1 Labeo calbasu
TTTGTCCTGAACAGTTAAACTGCCTGCTGTTCTTCAGAAAAATCCTTCAGGTCCCACAAATTCTTTGGTTTTTCAGCATTTTTGTGTATTTGAACTCTTTCCAGCAATGACTATAATTTTAAGATGAATCTTTTCACACTGAGGACAACTGAGGGACTCACATGCAACTGTTAGAGGAGGTTCAAACTCTCAGTGATGCAATGCATTAAGAGTCAGGGGGTGAAAACTTTTTGAATTTGAAGATCAGGGTAAATTTAACTTATTTTGTCTTGTGGGAAACATGTATGTAACTTCTGTAGCTACTGAAGGGCAGTACTAAATGAGAAAATATGATATTTAGACAAAATAAGAAAAATGCACACATCTTCATTCTGTTCAAAAGTTTTCACCCCTGGCTCTTAATGCATAATTTTTCCTTCTGGAGCATCACCGAACATTTGAACTGTTTGTAATAGTTTCATATGAGTCCCTCAGTTGTTCTCAGTGTGAAAAGACGGATCTCAAAATCATACAGTCATTGTTAGAAACGGTTCAAATGCACAAAAATGCTAAAAAACCGAATAATTTGTGTTCTGAAGAACAGTGGGCAGTTTAACTGTTCAGGACAAACAAGGGACTCATGAACAACTATCACTAAGCCAAAAAAAAAAAAAAAACAGCTGTGGATCATTCAGGTAACAATGCAGTATTAAGAATCAAGTGTAAGTAAACTTGAACGGGCATTTTTATAAATTCAGCTATTATTTTCTCCTGTGGACTATATGTAAATGTCTTTTATGTGAAATATCTTATTCAGGTCAGTACTAAATAAAAAATAACATGCATTTTGTATGATCTCTTTTATTTTGGTAAAATAATTAACATTTTGCAGATTCTGCAAGGTGTATGTAAACTGGTTTAAACTATATATTTTGCACTAAATTGCGACTTCATCATTAGTGTAATTATAAATATATGACATACAAGTTCCAGTAGAAATTACATTAAAGTATATTTAGTTTAGCAATACACTTTATATTTAAAAAAAAAACTGAAGTATGAAATTACATATAAAGATGAAGTACTGAAGTCCTCCTTAAGTGTGTCAAAAAGCACTATAAAGTTCAGTTAACTGCATTTAATATAAATATACACTATAAAAATACTTATTTTTCATAAGGGATGTCTGTATCTCAGCATTTTACAGTGCTTTTATTTATCTGTTATTTTTAAAATTATTTTTCGTATCGCTTAAAAGTGCATTTGTGGTATTTCTCTTGAAAAAAATAATTGGCACATTTATATTTTTGATTTTTATGTAATGTAATGACATTATGTTTTTTTTTTTTTATAGGTGTAGTCTCCAAATACTTTTTTAGGACCATTAAAAATGTAAACCAGAATAAATAAAACTAGAAAAAAAAAAAAAAATGTAAAAAGTGAATTAAAAATATAAGTTTTACATATAAGTACATATAAGTTTTCAACCAGAAAAATTTCTTAAGCAACCGTACGGATAATGCCACTGGGTTTATGTTTACTTTATGTTTGCATGTGAGAGTGTTTTATTACCTTCCAGAGTAACAGAACTAGAAGAGCCAGCATTAGAATTCCAGCTAAAACAGCCACCAGAATGATCCACCACGGAACGCCTCCGAACGGAGTCACTGTTGTCTCCGGAAACACGGTCAGCCTCACCTGGCCATCACACGTACAGTAAGTCTAGCTGTTTTGATGCCACGGTGTGTAATTTACATGCTTAAATGTCTTAAATGTCACAGAGTGTTATGCTTGAATGGGAAACTGTGTTACCTGGGTCTCAGGATTTTTAAGGACAATGTTCTTGGCAGAAACATCCAGACTTATGGAGGCTTTCACTATTATATCAAGGTAATTGTAGGACGCGTAATCCTGTTTTAGAGAGGAAACAAAACAGGATGCTTTAACAACCCAAGACATTCTTTCAAAGGAACAAAACAGGCACTCTTTATTGTCCTTACTTCAAGGAAAGTGGAATTCCACAGGCGGGATTTTAAAATGATGACCGCAGTGCTGTCCAAGCCCTGTAGGGGGCATTTGATCTCCACACATCTGGCATCTCCACTGCACGACTATGAGGAAAACGTTCTTTTCAAGGAGCTGTTTTGGCATTGCTAAGAAATTAAAGTTTACCACAAATACAAATAAAACCGTCTCATTACCAGAATCTTGTGCTTGCGCTTGTCAGGGAAAAGAGATGTTTTACTCCCCTCAGATGGTTTTCGCTCCTCTAGCTCACGCTTTTTTCTTGATGTAGACTCCTGAAAGTGTGACGGATGTGTTTACTTTTTGTCTGTGGTGTTGTTTGGTTTATCATCAACCTTAGTCAGATTCAGGTCAATTCTTACAAATGTTTTCTCCATCTAACATAATATTTTGACCAGTTTAAAACACTGAAAAACATCTGAATGTTTTGACCACATTTATTCAGATGTAAACTAATATTTGGTACCTCGCTCAGTCTGAGAGGGTTTATCTCTTTCTCAGGTGAACAGGTGACTAACTGCAGGTCCTTGGTGTTGATCTTCATCAGATATAGCAGCCATTTCCCCACAGAGCTTTCTTTAGGCCACTGGATGTTCAGGGATGCAGTTCCAAAAGACTTTAGAGGCTTTCCCAAATTAATCACCTGCAAAAAAAAATCAAATATTTAGTTTAAAATAGAGCTTTTCAAAAATACCTCAAGTGATATATAAAAAGGTGTATGATTTTTTAAAACTCTTTTAGCATTTACTCTGAATTCATATTCGACCAAGCTGCCGACTTCCTCCTCTCTCTTCATGGCGCTCATGCCTCTTACTTCACCTCCAAAATAGACCTGAGATGGTTTGGCAACCCTGATAAACAACAAGAAGACACAGCAATCAAATACAATATACTTGCTGACAAGCCTGGACATTGCACAGCTAAAGAAAAGTGCACTTAACTGTAATAAAGTGTAGGGGTGTGCGGGGCACATACTAACGCGGGGTTAATTGTAACAAATGTGGTTTAAATATTTCCACACACCCTAGCATAACCAAATTTACAGTATTTACTAGTTGCCATGGCAACACTATACAGAGAAAAAAAGTGCGCCAAAATTCAAAAGCCTTTTGAAGATATCGCTGAATATTTATTTTATCATAGTAAAAGTAAATTTCTGTCTGAAGTAAATTTTTCTTCTCAGTTTTTAGAATTCATGTAAAATGAGACAAATCTGCTATTATTTTAATCGCCAAATCTGTTGTTTATCACCCTGGTAAAAAAAACAGCATATGCTGGTAGGTATGTTTTGATGCTGGTTTATGCTGGTCCTTTGCTGGTTTATGCTGGTCCTTTGCTGGTTTATGCTGGTCCTTTGCTGGTTTATGCTGGCCCTTGACCAGCAACCTGAAACCAGAAAAGGACCAGCATAAACCAGCTAAGGACCAGCTTAAACCAGCATCAAAACATACCTACCAGCATATGCTGTTTTTTTCACCAGGGCAGTTTAGATAGTAATGCTTGGTAAGTCAGCAGAAGACACGAACCAGTTTTATATTCCAGTCGCGCTGACAGGGAACGTTGTAACACTGCGCTACAATCTGCCCCGCTATATTAAACTATGCTATTCTATGACATTAGCGATGTAATTTTTACTATTACTTTTATGGATTTTAAAAAGAAACCACAAGAAACAGGTAAATAAAGACTCACAATTGACGTTTAATTTTGAGAAATTATTATTTCAAGAAATGTAAAGCATTTTGGCTCATTTATGTGATCGTGTTCTATGAGAGCTGTGTTTGGAAGGAGGGGAGTGTTTTTTCCTGAATGTGTTTCATCTATTTGCGCACATCGTTGTGAATTATGCTGTATAGCTGTGTTTTGCGATCAGGGCCATCCCACGTATGGTTGTGATGTGTTCATTGTGAACCTCAAAAATTAGATTTTTTTTTAATTCTTAAAAAATGCCATTATTTTATTTAAAAAAATTATTATGTTAAATTTTTTTCATTCGATCAGACAACATTTTAAGCTGTCATATGGTCATGTTACAATGTGTCCCTCACATGTTACAATGTACCCCACCTACGGGGCATGTTGTCACTTTTCACTTCCTTTGTTTTGAGGTAAATAACGAAAAACGTATACACTGTAATTATGAAACAAAGTGACATATTTGTACAAGAAAAGTGTGAAATTAACGTGGATAAAAAAAATATATATACTCTGAACCCCAGTGGATTTACACAAACTGAGAAATTCAAAAAGTGTTAGGTTGTGCCCCTCGCTCCCCTTCATGAAATCTTAAAGCTATATATTTTAAAAACTGTACTTGCAGATACAGTAATATCAGTGAAATAAAAGGCAACTTGTGTGTATTTAACACACTAAGTACACTTTTAAAAGTGCACATAATATCTATTTTAATGTATATTTTAAATCTTAAAAGTTTAATATATACTAAATTGCAACTTCATTACAAATGCTTAATTACAAATATATTTAAAAGCATGACATACAAGTTTAATTTGAAATGACATTAGAGTATACTTTAGTTTAGCATAAATGTGACCCTGGACCACAAAACCAGGGTCACAAATGCTTGTCAGTACATTCAGCAGTACACTTTAACCATGTTTTAAAGAAAACTGAAATAATGTTGAAATTACACATAAATATGTACCTGGGGTGGGTCCAAAGCACTTTAAAACTCAGCTAATTGAATTTAATACAATTTAACCTAAAACACATTTTCATTTAACTGCAATCACCATGTTGTCAAAAACGTTCAATTTACATTTGAGTGTTTTAAAGCATATTATTTCAGCAATAAGCACTCTAAAGTATGCTAAAGTGTACTTCTTTTTCACAAGGGGAGTCATTCTGGCAAGTATGTGATGGCAGAGATATACAGTACGTCAGTAGTTATTAACAGTTGCTTTTAACCTGAGGTTAAGTGCTGTACTCAAGAGTACAGGGGTGAGAGAGCAGTGTATTGATTTCAGTATTTCTACAGCTTTGTGGTAAATCCTGTTTGAGTATTTGTAGCCTTTGCTTTAGAAGCTTTGACACTTAAACTTAGGAGTCCCCCAGCCCTACCGCTACATGTACTGCACAAAAACTGAATACAATAGCGTAACTTGTATACTTGTAATATTACCTTAATGTATAATGAAAGTCAGAAAATGTCTCAGTTTTCTAGACAGCAATGATTTTATCTGGAGAGCACGTTTGCTTAAATAAAGTGATGATACGTACCCTTGTACAGAAAGAAGCAGTTCAATCACTACTTTGGCTTTGGCCTTCACTTTGCCCAGGCCTTCCTGTGAACTCGTTCTGTATGAGAACAGAAAGTGTACATTCATCATACAATAAACAGGCTTACTGTAGCATTTTAGTATATCAAACATGTTTAAATCAACAGTGATTTTGATATTTTAGACATACGTTTCCAGCTGAAGGTCGATCTCAACCTCTTTGGTGTCGAGTGATATCTTGCCAGTGCTCAATATGATATAGAATGTTACCTATAAAAAACATTTGAGTTATAAAATGACAATACAATGACATAGAGTAATATTGCATCTTTGAACTAGAACTGACCTCTGAATCTCTTTTAAAAGGATTTCCCAGCTCACAGTCTGCCAGAGAACCATTCTGATTGGCTGCACAGATCACATGTTTATCCTGTCGAACAACAGGGTTTGGTTACACACCATCATAGCAAAGACGATAGTTGTATTTAAGGCTTACAGTTTGCTGTTCTCTTATTGTGAGGACTTCACTGTAAAGTAAGGATCAGGGGTAACTGATTGATGTAACAAAAGAAAACATCATAATGTGAAACTGAGTCATTTAGTCTGTTGAATCCCTAACAGAACCAGCTGACTCTAAAATAACAAGAAAAAACATAAAGAGCTCTTAGAAATACAGCAATTGCACTATTTGCAATGGTGAAATGATAATGAAAAGTGATAAGATTTTTAGATTTGTGATCCACTTACAGAATTTTTTGGAGACCTGAATCCAGAATACGAGAGGGATTCATCAAAATGCCCCACCAATTTCGCTTCATGGGCATCATCTCCATTCTTGTTCCTGACTGTGACCTCCAGAGCAATGTCCTTCTGATCACTCAGAGAAATCACTGGCACACCATGCTCCCTGAGAGATGGATTTAGCACCAACAAAGAAACCTTGTTTACCGATTTACCAAATTTTATGCAATCTATCATCCAACAGACTATTAGGGCATATAAAGATTTTTGTTTATATCAAATGTTTAATAGATGTTTAGTGGTAGTAACATAAACAAGATCATCAGCTATACATATGTCATTGATACATGAAGATTTCTTATTTTTCACAAGTCTAATAGTTAATAGCCGGTGTAAACAGAGCTAAAATGAGTGTCTGTAAGCTGATGTGTTTTAGGTGATACGCACAGCGGTAGAGGAGGAAACACATCCTGCTTGGACTCCCTGTAGCAGAATCTGTATTGCAGGTGTAGATTACTCTGACAGATGTTGTCTGTACCACAACCCTCCTTTAGGAAGTTAACCTAGGCCATAAAAGATGGTATATCAAACCTTAAGTCCAATGTTTTTTATTGCTTTGTTTGTTTGTATTGTATTGTTTATATTGCTTTATTAATCAGCCATTATTGTTAACATTATATTATATTATATTATACCTCAGTGATGGTCTTGTTGGGCACAGTGGAGTCCAGTATTGGCGTTAGTTGTGGCAGAGAGCTCTGCCGTTTGCCTCTCTTTGCGCTCTGAATGGCCACAGACACCTCGATAGGAATTGCTCTGAGCTTATCCCTTATGCCTTCCTGAAAACCAGCACAGCAGATCCCACTTATTCAACATGTATGGAAATAAATAGCATTTAATTAAACAAAAGCTTAAACAGAGGCTGCTGGAATGTCATAATAGTTCCAAAGTTCCTAATTCCGAAATGAGAATTCTAGGAATACTGCACCCAAAAATAAAGATCTTGCCAATGCACTGTATGATACAAACACATATGTATGATACTTGCAAACAAATACAAGCCAATCAAGAACAGATGCACAGAACCAAGTCCCTGACCTGCATAATTTATTTTTAATCAAACAATTATGGAAAGATCTGTCACTACATCATAACTTTAAAGCTTTATTTACTTGTAATTTGAGTTTGGCCTTGTAACAGGCTTTCTTGTTCTGTCCTCGTAGCTCCAGAGTGCCGGTCGACTGGAAGTCCTGATCGTTCGTGGTCTTATCCAGAAACACAACCCTAGATGGAAGACCCAGCTTCCTGCGGTACCACTCTGCCTCAAGTGTACAGGAAATGGCTGGCAAACAAACAATAAACAAAAACATTTAGAATGTCTGAGGTTCAGATCTTAGTACAAAGAAATGCACCCCAATGAACATCTAGCAATAACAGAATACATCTGGACTAAATCATAAGCACCATTCACATAAAATAACAAAAATGATTATATAAGCATCCACACCAATGGTTGCGAGCGTTCTGTTTATTATGGAATGTGCTTTAAATCCTCAAGCTCTTTATAGTCCAGTCCATTCTGATTGGCTGACTGTTTTTAGCATTCATCAGCTGCAAAGTGATTCAGCAATATTGTTTCTCTGTGACGTTCTCATTAAAGTTTCGGCATGGCTTTTCTGATATAATTAGAATGATTATTAAACTTTATTGTTATAGTTATCATCCTTTGAGTGAACCCTTTAGACTAAATAATACAAAAGTATAATAGATAATGTTTGTTTCTCAATAAAAGAGCATAAACAGACTTACTGAGTTTAGGGTTGTAGGTGGAAGGGTTTGCTTTATAAGAGAAACACGCTTCCACAGTCAAGCTATAAAGGATGCAAGAACAAACACCATGAATATTTCCCACAGGACAGAGTTCAAAATGTCTAGTACATTACTCTTGTTTTGTCAGTATCTCACCAAACACTGTTGCCACATGTTTTCTTCATCAAGTCAATCTCTTTTGGTGTCACCTTGATGTCTTTCTTGATGCTAATAACTGTTTTGGACCTGAACACAAGAGGGATGCTATAACATCTCAAAACATCTCCAGGTAATGACTTTGAAATGAGAAGTGAGCTATCAGCACCTGTATATAAAAACTGTATCAGAGAGCGAGCCCACGGCGAGATCAGGGTACGAGTTATGATCCAGGTCCATGTTTCCAGCCAGAGAATAGCCAAACATTTTAATATTGTGATGTTTACCTTCCAGTATCTACAAGATCATGTCAGATGTATTAGTGTTTGTAGACAAAGGTAAAGCTGTATTAGTTGTTTAACGGCAAAAACTACCACAAAAGTATATATAAATCATACTTTGTTTTATTTTGTTTTGAAGTTCACAACAGAAAGAGTTTAGTTACATCAGATCAACCAAAACCTAATTAGATTTAGATATTCAATGAAATACCTAATGTATAAAACCAAGTGAGTATCTATTTTTCCGCCAATGTTTTATGCTGAAAATGGAAAAGCTTTTAAAGAGGATAACACTGGAAAAGTCTCAAAGTGCCATTTATTCCTTTCAGTTCCACCAATATTTGATCCAAGTAATTTCTCACTGATACATCCATTAAAACTGCAGACAGAAGAGAAAACTGACACAGACAGACTGTTGAAAGTGTCTAACCTGAGCTGGTGTGGTATTGATGCCGTCAGCAGATCCATGGTAGATGTACACGCTACCAAACCCTGAGTCTGCATATGGAGCACCTACTGCAATATCTGAGATAGAAGCGAGAAGAATATTAAACAACCTGAACATTCCAAAAGAATTCAGTATTTGCATCCAAAGCTAAAAATCAACTCCTTCATTCAACCTTCAAACGAATCCAGATTGATGTCTCCAATGTTCTCCACAGCCAGTCCGAACATGGAGTCTTTCGTTCCATTTAGGCGAATAGGAATGACGTCCTTCCACCTTCCAGCCCTATTGATGTAAACATACACAGCTCCACCCACTTCCTCATCTCTCTGGAAGAACTGGGGCGCACCAACCACAACATCCTGCCAACTGGAGGGACAATCAACACAATTCAGCTGCCCATTCATTTTCAGTAGGTTCTTTGTTTTTTACGAGATCTTGAGTTGCCTACCCATCTCCATTCAGGTCCACCACAGCGACATCATATCCAAAGGAGGATGCGAGTCCTGGTCCTTCCAGAACGTGTTCAGGTGTGAGCATAGTAGACATTTCGCCTTCCTTCCGCAGAAACACCACTGCACCGCTGTGATTGGCTCTCGGTGCTCCTGACACTATGATGAGTTTGCCTTTCTCTGTGATACTGTGGCCAGAATCTAGAGAGAATCCTGTATGTATGCGAGACTCAGTGTCACAAACGCATGAACCTCAAAACGCAATAGCCGACCATAGCACACACAAACACAGACATGCACGGTTCTTACACTCACCTAAGTAACTGTTGGCAGGTACTGGCACTAGATTTGGATCCAGCCGGTTTTCATCCCCGACCTCATAAGGACCATCATCAAAAAAGCCCATTTCCAGCAGAGTGTTGTTCTTCTGCTCAACACGCACTACACCTAGAGAACAGATGTGATGCGGTGAGCACTGAACAACACGATTTTGGTGATTAAAGAAAACAAATGATCAAGTAATGGTAATTTGTGCAAACCTTTGTGAAAAAAAGTGTGGTTAATAGTTTTGCATGTGCACTTGTAGTGTACTTCAAATTTAATTAAATAAAAGTACACTTTCTTGACTGTTTCTTAACACACTTGAGACAAAAGGGTCAAAAGTTTTACTTTAAAGTGCATTTTAATTCATTGTTTAAAGGAGAGGTCCACTTCCAAAACAAAGATTCACATATAATGTACTCACCCCCTTGTCATCCAAGATGTTCATGTCTTTCTTTTTTCAGCTGTAAAGAAATTATGTTTTTTGAGGAAAACATTTCAGCATTTTTCTCCATATGATGGACTGATATGGTGCCTTCAAACAATCCCAAATGTGGTTGTAAACGATCTCAGCCGATAAAGAAGGGTCTTATCTAGCGAAACGATCGGTAAATTTAAACTAAAAAAATACAGTTTAAACACTTTTTAATGTCAAACGCTTGTCTCCATGAACTCTGTGTATTCTGGCTCAAGACAGTTAGGGTATGTCGAAAAACTCCAATCATATTTTCTCCTTCAGCTTCAAAAATCATTTCAAAATCATCCTACATCGCCGCAGAAGTACCGACCCAGTCTTTGCAACGTGAACATGCAAAGAAGATCAAACACCCTTAACAAAAAAGGTAAGACAGCGATATAGGATGATTTCGAAGTTGAGGGAGAACATGATATGGGAGTTTTCCGACATACCCTAACTGTCACGAACCAGAACAAAAACAGTCCAAGCAGAGTAAGACAAGACGAGCGTTTGGCATTAAAAAAGTATATAAATTGTATTTTTTTCAAAATGAAAATAACCGATCATTTTGCTAGATAAGACCCTTCTTCCTTGGCTGGTTTACAACCGCATTTAGGATTGTTTGAAGCCGCATTTCAACTGCATTTTGGAAGTTAAAAATCGGGGCACCATATCAGTCCATTATATAAAGAAAAATGCTGAAATGTTTTCCTCAAAAAACATAATTCCTTTATGACTGAAGAAAAAAAGACATGAACATCTTGGATGATAAGGGGGTGAGTACATTATCTGTAAATTATTGTTCTGGAAGTGAAGTTCTCCTTTAATATTCATTTGTCATGCATTAAAGAAGTACATTCATTTTGATATGTTAACTAACATACTAAAGCACATGTTGAGTACTTGATTGTAATTACATTTATATAAATTAATATTTTTTATGTATTAAATTACAACTTCATTGTAAAAAATGTGTACTTACGAATATATATTAATACATGACATACAAGTTTCAAGATTTACCATAAATGCTTGTCAGTACATTTGGCAGTACACTTTAATCATATTTCAAAGACAATATTTGTGAAATTAAATAAAAAGTTGTACTTAAGTCCGTCTTAAGTGTGTCTAGAATAAACACTCTAAATTTAATACAATTTAAATTATAACACATTTTATTAAATTGCAGATAACACTTAATTAAGTGTCTGAAAATATTACACCCAGTTTGCTCTTAAAAGTATATTTCTATAATATACTATTTCTAATAAGCATCTTATTTCTGTAACAAGTTCTTTTAGCAAATATGCCAAAGTGTACTTCTTTCACAAAGGACTAAAATTGTGTGAACTGCAATTGTGTTGCAGTGCTCCTCCTCACCAGTGGGGGTCACCACGCATATAAAACATGTAAGTGAAAACACTGGCTATTTTTATGGATCAGTCCATCATAATAAATAAATTATAGCAGTATGAGATGTCTATGAAGTAAGACTTTGCCAAAGGTCAAAACAATGACCTGTGAGTCACTTCTGCTCTGCTCTCAGCCTCAGATGACACACCCAGACCACACACACTCCATCTCATGCATATTTTGCTTCATTTTATGAGTTCTTTCTGTTAAATGGCATTTTAACTTCCTGATGGACAGGAATGTGATTTTATAGTAAAAATACATTTTCTGCTTGTTTAGTATTTCAGAATGGACCAGACTTCAGGAAAACAGTCAAAATCTAGCCATGTGTGAGTGTCTGTGTGTGCGCGTGCGTGTGTGTTCATGCATGGCATATTGCATTCATCTTTTGCAGCAAATGTCTTTTCTACCTTTCCAGTTGTACGCCCCTGGTGCCCCAAAGATGACATAATGGTAATCTTTAGTGAAGGTGGCAGCCAAGCCCTGCTGACAGGCCCCGAATCTTTCATGACCTCTGGTGCGGCCATCACAGAATTTCCAGTTCCCCCCATCCTCATCTGATTGGCTGTCGATGCTCAGGTCCTGACTGAGCATATAGCAGCGTCCCGTGATATCACGTGCCTCTTGGGGTGAGTTGGGGAACAACAGACGCTGGTATCGATGGGCACATGTCTGAGACACAATGAAAGAAGCTAGAGCTATGTGCTGATATAATACAGTGTCATTGCATGATAACCAGAAAATAAATGTAAAATGTCAAAGTAATGACACTGTAATTGGATGTCAATTAATGTTCTGACGTACCACAATCTTGCCTCCAGGTCCTTGACTTTGAACAGTAACGCCCATCCACTGGTTCTCCTTATTCTCCACACGAGCATCAACTGTGAGAATAAACATGAACAGAAAATAAGTCTTGATTAGAATTCAACATCAGAAAGTCCTGGCACTTTTGACTTGATGAGCATTGAAACCGATAAAACATCAAAACAACAGTCAGTAGACATCTACTGTACATGCTTGAATTTAGATATTGTTAATGGATAAGTTCACTTCCGGAACAAAAGCTTGCAGATAATGTAGTCACGCCCTTGTCATCTAAGATATTCGTATCTTTCTTTCTTCAGTTGCAAAGAAATTATGTCTTTTGAGGAAAGCATTTCAGGATATCTCTCCATATAGTGGACTTCTATGGTGCCCGTGAGTTTGAACTTCCAAAATGTAATTTAAATGCAGCTTCAAAGGGCTCTAAACGATGCCCGCCGAGGAAGAAGTCTAGTGTATCTAGTGAAACGATTTTCTACAAGTTGATATGACTCTTTAGGGTCTTAATGAAAAGTCTATAATATACTTTGGTAAAAATTTCTCAATGGTAGTGTAAAACAACACACTTTTTACCTTGTCAAAATGAGCTCTGCAAAAATTAATCCATTTTGATAGATTGTTCCTTTAAATGCAAATGAGCTCAGCTCGCCCCGCCCCTCTCTTCTCTCTGTGGAGTGATGAGCCTGTTTACTTTAGCTGCATTTAGTGCATTTAGCCATTGAGTGCGTTTAGTCACGAAACTTGCTAACTAGCACGTTATTGGGAAAGGTGATTGCAGAGATTCATAAAGTGAAGCTTTAGGTGAAGCTGGATCACAAATGATTTGCGCAAAACATAGACGCATTTATGTAGATCGGGAGGCACATTCCGACCACTGACGACCACTATGTTCATTATTACATCCAGCAACACAACACCTCAATCGGAGATATTCTTGTCTAACTTACATCCCTGTAAAAGCATCGAAACAATGGAGGCCGGACTGTTACAGCCGATCTGAGGTAAGACGCTCATGTCAATCAACTATCGTGGGAACGGCCTCTGTGGGTGTGACGTCACACCGACAGGCATCTGAGAATGGCTCGATTTGAAAAAGGGGATATTATTTTTTAAAGATTAATTAAAAACCACTGCATGGATTTTTATCATTATAGGGTAGATTTGTACATACACTGCCAGCACACATTAATGTTCAAACAGCATGTAAAAGTGAACTTTGCATCCAATGACCCCTTTAAGACAGTTAGGGTATGTCAAAAAACTCCCATCTCATTTTCTCCTCCAATTTCAAAATCGTCCTACACTGCTGCATCCCTAACTGTCTTGAACACAGAGTACACACAGAGCTAGACAAGACAAGCATTTGATGTTTAAAACCAATTGTTTTGCTAGATAAGACCCTTATTCCTCAGATGGGATCATGTAAACCCCTTTGAAGCTGCAGTTAAACTGCATTTTGGAAGTTTAAACTTGGGGGCACCATTGAAGTCCACTATATGGAGAGAAATCCTGAAAAAAGTTTTCCTCAGAAAACATAATTTCTTTACAACTGTAGAAAGAAAGACATAAACATCTTGAATGACAAAAGGGGTGAGTAAATTATCTGTACTTTTTTTTTCTAGAAGTGAGCTCTTCCTTTAAATCTCTGGCACAAATATTTTTGAATCTATAAGAAACTTTTTCTGCGTACCATCATTGTCAAAGTCCACTCGAGTGCAGTCATCAGGATGGGTGGTGATGTCACAGCTGTACAGCCCACCTGTGATGTTTGCTCCCTGATTGGACAAAGCCCTGGCTTTAGGAGAACCGATCAACAATCTGTGGAAATAAATAAAAAAAGAAACTTGTTCAGTTACTTCCAACAATGGCCAAATTTTAACCAGCATTGCATGTCTCCTGTTTTGAAAAAGCAACCTGATCTCATGACGAAAATGGGAACTTTTCCACAAGAAATACATGTGAAACATCCACTGAATGCCGCTGAAAGAACAGATCGCGAACGTGCATTTGGTATGTTTTAAGTGGCTTTAGTTTTGTGTCACCGCATTGCTGACTTAAAATGTTCAATGAGTGGCGCTATAACTTTAATGCTCCGTGATTTTTTCAAATAACGTACCATCTGCACTACATCTAAACTTACCTGATAATATGAACAAAAGCGAATGTGACGTAAAAACACATGCCGTTTTAGCTTGTTTTTCAATCTTTCAGCTCTTTCATCATGAGTCATGTTTTTCACAGGATTCATACCCAAGAAGTCCGCATCCTAAATCCAATTCCACATTGTTGCGTCTGGAAAGCAAAACATATGGAGCTGTAATCATTTGTGTACAAAAAACATTACAAGTGCTCGCTGTTTTACCGCTTCTATTGTTCATTTATGTTGGAAACTGCAGTAATATGTACTTATTGGTACGTATTTTGCATCTGTGAAAAAGTACCTACAGGTAAGTTTTCGTTATGAAATCAGGTAGCTAAAAAGGCAATCCCAGAATTCACTGTGACAAGCTCAGTAAAAAAAGAAAAATGACAATACCCATAAAAAAACTAATTTTGATACTCCACATATTCTAATATCATAAATAATCTAATGCCAGTTAATGCCATCTAGTTGACCCTCCAGCATAGTAGATGGCAGTATTGCACCTCGCTGGTTGCCAGTAATCATAAAATAAAACAAATGAACTACCTAAAGTAAGAAAAAAAGAAAGAAAAAGAAGCATCAGCAGTGTGTAGCTTCTAGGGTTGTAACGATACATGTATCCGTACTGAACCGTCACGGTATGGGCATCTCGGTTCGGCGCATGAGGCTTTACATACAGGCAACTCACCTTCAATCCAGAAGGGGGCGCCGCAGTAATGCAACTCTGTTTGATAACCGGCCGCAGAAGAACAGCGAATGCCAAGAGTTGCGCACTTGAAAACAAAGCGCACTAGACAGTGATCATGTGCTGATTCTGAACGCGTCTCTAACTGACAAAGGAGTATAAAGTTACTTTAAAGGCTTGCGCACTCAACTGTCTGCGAAATGGAGCTTTGTGCTCTTGTATTCTACCTTTCTAATTCACATGTTCCCCTTCAGGAACTCGAGCCGCGTCGAAACGCATTGGGAACGCCTTCAGCGTGACCGTGCTCTGAATCACATGTGTAATCAGTCCAATGGAA
>JAHKKF010503134.1:0-13805 GCA_019740295.1 Labeo calbasu
ATATAATTATTTGCTAGAAATTTCAGACTGAAAATGGTTTCAACATCAGTATCTTAATTTTCCCTTTTCTCTACACAGAATGTTTCAAATTAAACATTTTTAATATTATTGTTTTAACTGTAAATTGTTTTGTGTCCTTAACTGAAAGAAAAGAAATGGATTTCAATTACTTCAAGGCATTCCATTATGTTTGATAAATCAGTATTAAAAAGCAACATTGGAAATAATGGTTAAATATAACAATATTAACTTCAGTCAGATTTAAGCAATGTCTAACTTTAGCTATTTATTTCTGTCTTGTTATGTATCCTGTTCATTTTTTGTGTCATTATGTAAATAATGAAGATTTTGAAGTTAGTGAAGTCTGGTCTTGACATTATAGACATATTTTCAAACATTACATTACAACTCAACCCTATCAGGAAAAAAAGTGCAAAGATTGTACCTTTAGACAATTTTGTACCTTATTTAATCCCAAAAAGTGTATAAAGGGGGAAAAAAATCCATTTATTTTTTACATTTGTTTTACATTTCAAAATTTTTTGAGAGCCATAGGACTTGACTGGAATAATTAATTCAATGAAGACCCTAATTCATGCTATTGTACATTTGAGTTGAAGAACAGTCTTTAGAAACTGGAATTAAAAGCATAACCTGTTCTAGAAACACACAAAACAGGCAAAACCTCTAAATGAAATGAGGTCAGTCTCTTAATAACTCTTTCTCAAAGTAAAATCGTTGAAGTGCACTTCATATTTCTTAATGTCCCAACACTCTCTCCACTATTATTGTGTTAATTTGCTCCGTCTTCTCACCTGTCTGATCATGATTAAAGCTCTCATCTGCATTTAAGATGGATGGATCCATTAGGCCTTTAACGGGTTTTAAAGATTCCTGCTGAAACACACTGATGGCCCGATCAGCGGCACTCATGAAGAGCAGAGGCTCCAAATGCTTCGTCAACCAAACCCTTAATGACGTATTTATTTACTTGCAGTGCCCCAGCCTGTCAAGAAATATAATGAATTTTATAACATATTTTTATATAAAATAGTTACAAAAAAAATTAATAAAATTCAATCATGGTCTTAAGATTGCATATTCTCTTTAACTGTAATTGCAATATAATTTAAAATGTTTGATATAATTGCATACTAAAACTGTATTTTTTTTTTATTTCTTATTTTTAATTAACTTATTTTAAATTTTAATAATATAATATTTTAAAATATGTATGTAAATGTATAATTTTGGTTTAACAATTTTTAAATATTTTTTACATATTACATAATTTTACACATTTTACATTTTATAAATATAAAATACATTTAGATGTGCAAATATGTATGTGCAGAAGCTGTCTGAAGAAAAATGGGTTTCAAATAACTGATTTTTCACTGATTTTCATAATATGGACAAAAATACATTCTTCAAATATCTTCATTTGTAGTTCACAGAAGAAAGAAAATCATGCAAATTAGGAGTAGGAGTATAAAATAAGAATAGGAAAATTTTGGAGTGAACTATTCCTTTAAGACTAAATATGAATCTGCTTCTGTTTCTAGTGTCCTTTGTTCTAAATTAAATTAACCTTTTATAGACCAAATCATACCTGGGAATGCCCCATAATAATAAAATCTTTCACTTTAAAAGATGTTCTGTAAAACTCCACAGAGTATTTTACAGCATCTGTTCTGAAGGCGAATGCAGCAGCATTTTATATTTATACTGACACCGGCATGCTGAACATGTGCATTACACCAGGCTATTAGAAATTATAATACCACCAGTAAAATTTTACAAGTTTGCTGCATTCATAGAGAGCATTTATCTTTGTGGAAATGGTGACAGAATCACTATATAGAGGCAGTTAGTGCTGTGAGTGCAGCTTTACAGGACGGACACAAGGGTCAAGGACAGAACAGAAGCCTTCAAAATAACATTAAAAATCGTAATTATCTGGAAGCTAGTTTTAGGACAAAACCATTCGCATGAGTGTTTCTGGAATTCATGTCCTTGGGTGAGTCACATTAAAAAGAAACAACAAATCATCATTCTGTCATACATTTACTCTCACTCATGTTGTTTCAAACTTGTACACTTTCTTCTGTAGGACATTAAAGAAGATATTTAAAAAAAAAAAAAATCGCAGTGTTTTACTACTAGATGGCAAGCCTGCAGCCATTAGCCGAAAAAGCATGGCGGCTAAAACTAATGCTTCCGGTCTGGCAGTACATGGGAAAGGAGACCAGAGGCTGTTTTCTTTGAATGGATCTCAATGGAAGAGATGGTTCACTACGCTGAATAAACAGCTTTTTAGAGGAAACGGCTTATCGTTTAATGAATCGACAGCCTATCTGCTAATCTTCAACATCTTTTACACTAAACAATACTTTTGGATTGAACTATTGTTAGAGTTTACCACGGAAAAAATACCGTTTTAGAAGAGAAGTCCCTGACTTTTTGTGACAGGTGGGATTCAGCTTACGGCACTTCTCATTCATTCCTATGGTATAGGGAGACGTGATCCAAGTTAGCCGTTACGCTTTCTCCAATAGTTAGTAATACAGACCCTCTTATCTCCCTATGGTAAGACAATCACTGGTTATTTCATATTCTCCCCTCATTTCCTGTTTCAACCAATCAAAGCACAGAAAGCTACATCAGCTAAAACTGTATGCAACACATTATATTTCTCAAACTGCATGCCATTTTTTGCCACTAAGCTTTTTGGATGAGTCTTAGATGAGGCTGATGGAGCTGACAAGGTACATACAACGAAAGACACTGAGAAATAATCACTCAGACTTATAAAAAGGAATGGGATTGTTAAAGATTTTGTCTGTCCTTGGTGCATAAAGGCATAAAATACAGCAGAGATGTTAATGTGTGCTGCAGATTTCATGCCAGTCTTGATCTTGACTTCATTTTTAACTTATCGATCTCATTAGGAGATGGTAATAAAGCCTGGCATTGAGACAGAGTCAGTCAGGTCATGTCCTTCACTCCAGTCAGACTGGCTTTGACATTTCTTGCCACTCGGACTGCTTTGTCTTGCCAATCTTGAGGTGAATTACCTGTTTGCTTTACTCCTGGAAGCTGTCCAATCTTAAAATGTGTCTGTCCTTATACAATCTGTCCATTAGTGCAGTACTGAATGATGTCAGTTTTGTTAAAAAAAAAAAAAGAAAAAAAAGGTGCTCAAACTTCAGAATAATAGTCTGTGTGATTCATGTCTATCTCATCAGTATCTGTCGTGCACTGAGACGCTGGATCAGGTTACTCAATGGAGCTTTGGCTTTATTAGGCTCAATTCAACACCCGTAGTGGAGGACCCGAACAAAACAAGCTACAGCTGTAAAAAAAATAAAAAATAAAACTAAATATAAAATAAAATGCATACAGTCAGGTTCATATATATTTGGACACTGACACAATTTTCATACTTTCGGCTCTGTATGCTACCAGTACAGAATTAAAAATAAAATAGTCAAGATAAAACTGAAGTATGGACTTTAAGTTTTAATTCAAGGGCTTGAACAAAAATATAACATAAAATGCTTAGGAATTACAATCATTTTTATACACAGTCCCCTATTTTCAATGTACTCACCCCCTTGTCCTCCAAATGTTTGTGTCTTTCTTTCTTCAGTTGTAAAGAAATTATGTTTCTTGAGGAAAACATTCCAGAATTTTTCTCCATATAGTGGACTTCTATGGTGCCCATGAGTTTGAACTTTCAAAATGCAGTTTCAGTGCAGCTTCAAAGGGCTCTAAACGATCTCAGTTGAGGAAGAAGGGACTTATCTATCGAAACGATTGGTTATTTTCTAAAAACTAAACTTTTTAACCTCAAACGCTCATCTTGTCTATTCTCTGCAATGCCCATGTGAACTCTGTGTAGTCTTGGTCAATACAGTTAGGGTATGTCGAAAAACTCCCATCTCATTTTCTCCTCTAACTTCAAAATTGTCCTACATCGCTGCAGAAGTACCGACCCAGTGTTTACAAAGTGAACTTGCAAAGAAGATCAAATGCCCATTCCAAAGAAAGGTAAACCAGCGATGTAGAATTATTTTGAAGTTGGTGGAGAAAATGAGATGGGAGGTTTTTTTTTGTTTTTTTGTTTTTTTTGGGAAAATAACTGATTGTTTCGCTAGATAAGACCCTTCTTCCTCAGCTGGGATGGTTTAGAGTCCTTTGAAGCTGCACTAAAACTGTATTTTGGAAGTTCAAACTAGTGGGCACCATAGAAGTCCACTATATGGAGAAAAATTCTGGAATGTTTTCCTCAAGAAACATAATTTCTTTACAACTGAAGAAAGAAAGACACGAACATCTTGGATGACAAGGGGGTGAGTACATTGAAAATGGGGGGGGGGCTGTGTATAAAAATGATTGTAATTCCTAAGCACCATTGAAGTCCTATATATTCTTAAAAACGAAGGTGCTTCACAATACAATAGAAGAACGTTTTTGTTTAAATGGTTCCATAAAGAACCTTTAACATCTGAAGAACCTTTCTGCTTCAAAAAAAGGTTCTTCAGATATTAAAAAGGTAAGAAAGAGATTGTTCTTAAAAGAACCTTTGACTGCATGGTTCTTTGTGGAACTAAAGTTGGTTCTTCTATCTATGGCATCGCTGTGAAGAGCTTTTTTTTAAAGAGTGTATATGCTGAAAAATTCTTGTTAATTCTTGTAAATTTTTGTTCTGGAAGTGAACTTCTTTAAGTCTGGAACTCATGGGCATCAGCAGAGACTGGGTTTCCTCCTTTGCGATGCTTTGCCAGGCCTTCACTGCAGTTGACTTTAGTTGTCGTTTGTTTGTGGGTCTTTCTGCCTTAAGCTTTTCTTCAGCAAGTGAAATACATGCTCACTTGCATTGAAATTGGGAGATTGACTTGGCCATTGCAGAATATTCCACTTTTTTACCTTCAAAAACTCCTGGGTTGCTTTTACTGTATGTTTTGGACCATCGTCCATTTGTACTATGAAGTGCCCTCCAATCAACTTTGCTCTACTTGGCTGAATCTTGACAGAGAGTATATCCCTATACACTTCAGAATTCTTCTGGCTGCATCTGTCCTCTGTCATATCATCACTAAACACCAGTAACCCAGTGCCACTGGAAGCTATGCATTCTAATGCCATCACACTGCTCCACCATGTTTCACAGATGATGTTGTATGCTTTAGATCATGAGCTGTTCCAAACTTTCTCCATACTTTTTTCTTCCCGTCATTGTGGTACAGGTTGATCTTTAATTTCAGCCATCCAAACAATGCTTTTCCAGAAGTGATTTGGCATTTTTAGATGTTTTTGGGCAAAGTCTAGTCTGGCCTTGTTTGCACCTTGTGGTGAACCCTCTGTATTTGCTTTTGTGAAGTCTTCTCTTGATTGTACTTTGTAAAGGCTGTAATTCCTTAAACTTTACTCCAATTTTAATGAGAACACTGAAATTACAGCTCAGAGTGTGCAGTTTATTGAATATGTTTTGGTCAGTAGCTAAAAAAAAAGTAAAATTCTGCTTGTGTCCAAATGTATATGGACCTGACTGTACATACATAAGTAAGTAAGCATGTAAGATTCAGAAAAATTATTTTGAATGGATATATCCTACAATCAGAATCTACAGTCATTCACTTTAATCCCTATCTAGAACTGAACATTTATTAAATGTAGAAGCCATTTTCCTTCTGTTAATACAGTAGATACTAATAGGACCTGCTTAAAGTGAGTGAGAGGAATCATTTTAAAAACCTAGACATTTTTTAGTCTTTATAAATTATCCCATATTGTTTATAATTTAATTAATTATTTACTAATTCTACTGTATATGAATATTACTGAAAACATATATATCCCATGCAATGTTAGTTAAAAGTATAGTAAACAAAAAATAATAATAATAATATTTTGAAATATTAATGCACTTTAATGCAAATATTTTTGGGAAAACTGTGATACATTTTATTTTTCAGGATTCTCTAATGAATAGAAAGTTCAAAAGAATTGCATGTATTGAAACAGTAATCTTTGGTAACATTATAGATGTCTCTATTACCATTTCTGAGCCATTTAATCCATCCTTGATGAATACGTTTTTTCACTTACTCCAGTCGTTTGGTAGTGTATTATGATTTCCATAAATATATGAAGCAACTGTTTTCAGCCTTAATAATTATAAGCTGCAGCAGTTTTCCTGAACTATCTGGCAGTCAGTATTCATAGACCTCGAGGGCAAAACATCCATAGAACTGCAGCACAAGTCTGTCAATTTCTCTATTTAGATCACCTCTGAAAAGCATAAAACAGATATGTGAACAAAATGCAAGTTTTGGCATTTGCAATTCATATAAATCACCTGCTGCAACACTTCAATCACTAAAAACAGTGGGACATTCTAAACATTTTAATGAAAAAAAAAAAAATTTAAGTGCCTTAATGTATTAAAACAGTGATATTAATAGATCAAATTCAGTGTACACCTTATTGATGATGCTTATTTTACATAGGTGAGCAGATGAGCCCGGTTAATAGTTCACCCAAAAAAAAATTCTGTCACCCTCACCCTCACCCTAATTACTCACCTTAAGACCTTTGTTCATCATCAGATCACAAATTAAAATATTTATTAAATGAAATCTGAGAGCTTTCTGACCCTGCATAAACAGCAACTTAATTAGCACATTCAAGGCTTAGAAAGGTAGTAAGGACATTGTTAAAATAGTCCATGTGACATCAGTGGTTCAACTGTAATTTTACAAAGCTACAAGAATACACTTGTGCGCAAAGAAAACAAAAATAACAATTTTTTTTAACAATTTCTTCTCCTCCGTGTCACACAGAAGTGTGTTCATAAGAGTACCACGATGCTGACACAGGAGCTGGCATTCTGATATAGAACGTCCATCTCTTAGTTTATCATCTGTATATTCTGCTTCAAATAAGTAAGGGTGGGCAAAAAATTGCAAGTCATCCTCTCTTTCGAAATCTTCAGACATGTTTACGAAGACTGTTTTATGTACAGTGTGTGTCTTCCTCTGCTTGTAAATAAGGAGCAGCTATCCCTTTAAGTATATTCTTTATAATAGTTTTCTGTGAGAAAACATATAATGTGAAACTTTGAGCATTATGTTTGTATTCTGAGTTCATTTGCTTGCCTGTACAAAGTGTGCATCTTCAGTAAGGTGTATACTGAAACTGAATTTGACCTTTTAATACCAGTATCTTACTACATTACTACTCAATGCAAAATTCATAAAAATAACTGGCAGTTGGTCAAGGAAAGCCTTGTTTTGCCCTCCAGGTGGGTGTTCCTGTAAGGGTGTGACGTCACATGAGTGTGTTTTGTCTGTGTGCAGTATGGACTGAGTGCTGTCTGTTCCTCAGGTAGTGAGATTGGATCAGTCAGTCACTCTCAGACTCCTGATTACCAGCTGCTTCCTGTTTGAGTCACTGTGAAATGCTTCCTCCTCTCATCTCACTGTGGTGAATCACCATATGTTCCTCCCGCTTCTCATTACTGACCTTCTCCTGTACCTGTGAAAACTCACAGAGAGAAACAGCTTTCATCCCAAAGATACAAAAGTTCTTTCAATTTATTTTCTTCCTCCTAAAAGCAAAAGGCACATAGATGATGTCAGCTGAAACAGAGAATAATTCATAAAACCAACAACAGTGTAAAACATTTCCACCTATTTCAACTTAAAAACTTGAGTTCAGTTGCTGCCTTAAATTTTTAAGTATAATTTAACTTTGTTGTAGTCATTTAAACTTGCAAAATACATTAACCTAACTTTAAAAATCCAGCTTGGAATTTTTCTTTTAATTTCTTATTTTAATAAAAGTAATGTGAAAACATAAGTTTTTATTATTATTATTATCAGTGTTGGGGGTAACGCATTACAAGTAACGCAAGTTATGTAACATTATTACTTTTTCCAAGTAACTATAAAGTTACGCATTACATTTTAATTGACAAGAAAATATCTGAGTTACTTTTTTCAAATAAGTAACGCCAGTTACTTTTCCCCCCATTTATTGATTAAAAGCTCTCCTTTCCCCATGTTGAGAGTAAGTCGGGAGTATCTCACTCACTTACAAAAAACAGATTCAGTATTCTTCAGAATGAATAAAAACAGTAAAATTCAACTCAGAATTTGACACAAACCTATAATAATTAAATGTTAAATAATACAAATATTCTTTATGCATTTAATACCATTTTATTAAACAATGTCTTTGCTGCCGACCTTCAATGATCCAGTTCAACCATACTAATAAGCAAAAATTACTCAAGATAATCTAACATGTTTTCTTTCTTTCTTTCTTTTTATTGATGAAGAGTAGATATTTCTTCTTCTGTGGTCTGCTGTACAGACGTGAATTCACTTTTCTCAAAGCCTGAGGCTTTTGGTGTGAAAAGGCTTTTACATTTGCCAAAAATATAACTTTTTTTATTAAAAACAAACAAGCAAGCCCTGCCCAGATTTAAAAAGTAATGCAAAAGTAAAGTAACGCATTACTTTCCATAAAAAAGTAACGTAATTAGTTACTTTTTTAGGGAGTAACTCAATATTGTAACTTTAAACTTAAATTACTTTTAAAAGTAACTTTCCCCAACACTGATTATTATTATCAAAGGGTCATCGGATGCAAAGTTCACTTTTACATGTTGTTTGAACACTAATGTGTGTTGGCAGTGTATGTACACATCTACCCTATAATGATAAAAATCCATGCAGTGAATCGAACCATTCTGAGATGCCTGTCGGTGTGTCGTCACACCAACAGAGGCCGCTCCCATGATAGTTGATTGACATGAGCGTCTTACCTCAGACCCACCTTAAATCAGGTGTAATTACATTTGTTTGTGAATGAAATGCGCCTCCCGATCTACATATATCCGTCTATGTTCACGCAAATCATTTGTGATCCAGTTTCACTAACAGCAGAAGTGAGTATAAGGGTTTTTTTAATGAATCTTTGCGATCGATTTTCCTAAAAGTGTGCTAGTTAGCAAGTTTAGTAACTAAATGCGGCTAAATGCAGCTAAATGCAGCTAAGTAAACAGGCTCGTCACTCCACAAAGAAAAGAGATAGGAACATCATATCAACTTGTGGAAAATGGGCATCTGATGACCCCTTTCTTTAAGCCTCAGAAATCAGATTAACATACAGAAGTAAGAAGTAAGTTAACATACTAAAATTTCCATTTTTTTTGTAAATAAATAGCAAAAATTTATTTTCTCATCACTGACGTTAAATCTGATAGAGCAGAGGTTTGGACATGTATGTAATTAAATCAGAAGTTTCTCCTTTAGATGAACTATTCCAGTAATACTTAACAATACAGGAACAATGTATAGAAAAACATTCAGTGGATGCTGCAAATAC
The DNA here is from genome assembly GCA_019740295.1 of Labeo calbasu. Classification (NCBI taxonomy): domain Eukaryota; kingdom Metazoa; phylum Chordata; class Actinopteri; order Cypriniformes; family Cyprinidae; genus Labeo; species Labeo calbasu. Next base: position 9,400 of record JAHKKF010503134.1, read on the forward strand.
ACTACTAGTATGTAAGTGAGCCACAGAAACCCGTTAACCATCAAGTATCTGTTCACTGGCCCCTATTATAGAGTATAATGAGATTTAACACAGACGCTTTGAAGGAGTCACAGGTCATTTGAAGGAAACAGATGCTCTCAGCATGAAGCTTATCATCAGCTCTTGTTTCTGAAAGCAGAGAGGAGATACTGAACACACGCCACTTCTTCATCAGAGTCCAGCTGTCTCTAGAGAGACTCACACTGGCAAACAGTCATTCAGCAAAGACTCGAATGAGTGTGTGTGTGTGGAGGAGATATAGAGCCAGAACGAGAGCGAAAGAGACAAGAAAGAAAGAGTCAGAGTCAGAGTCATAGTCAGAGAAAAACAATGTACACTGATGAATCATGCACAAAAACTAATGGCATCCATTATTTAATGAAGTTCCAAATGTAGGTTTGGGAGGAGCCTAATCATTCAGTCCTGTCAAACATCCTTACGAGCCTATATAAGCCATCTGCTGTCTGATTGATAGTTTGGACTTTTTTATCAAGTAAAATGTCCACAAATGTCCACCTTCAGCTCACATGTCTTTTTGCTGTCAAATACTGATTTTTATCAAGTAAACAAGAATCAAGAATATCTTTGATATTGTTAGTAATGTTTCAAGATAAACACTTACTGGATTAAATCTTTGCTTTAATTGATTATCCAGATATTATTTATTAGAAAAATCAGTGAGTTTCAAATATGATCATCAGGCTTTTGAGGAACGTTTGTGTCCAAAACCTTTACTTTCACTGTTCCTCAGTGGAGGAATGATCTTCCCAAGCCTTGAAAACATCTCAAATCTTTTGATCTCTCTATCATCATTGTATTCCATTTCATAATCCATATTCTCACTATATCAGACTATATGAGCCATAAAAGCCTGATGGATCAATTATGGTACAAAATATAAAACACATAAAACAAACTATTTTATCTCCAAAGGTTCAATAACCTGTTCCGTTTCACAAAAGTAGATTTGTCTGACAATTATTGTTTCAGGGTTAAAAGAGAAGAAAAACAGTAGGATTTTGATTTCATGTTATATTTTCAGCTTTGCTTGTACACAAACCCCTATAATAAATGTGCTTTCAGCTGATGTGTTTGTGTTTTATACTGAAGCGCATCAGCACACTGCAGCTCGGATCTGATGGGCAGATAAAGAGGTTTTATATGAAGCTGGTGTCTGTTGTTGGCATTGTCTCTGTCCGTTCCTCCATTGATCTCTCTGTCCTATTTTCTCTGTCTTTCTCTGATTGGTCTCCTGTAACTCCTGACTAAGCCCCTGCAGCTTCTCGTCTCTGATTTAAGCCAGGTCTGTCCTCTTAGCTAATTGACATAAGCCAGGTCTGCGTTGCCCATCGTGGGTCTGACGGGCTGCTTGCAGGCCTCATAAACTACATTAGCTGTAGAGCTGATGGATTGCCTGAGTTGCTGCTGCCCCACAAACTGGCTGGACGTTTGGGAGAGAAGAACACATGCTCTATATATAGAGAGAGAGAGAAGTATACATTTTTAAGGCATTAGGACAGTTTAATTCAGTTAATTCCTTTTGACATAGATCACTCTCATCTGGTTCATTCATCTAGTAGCTATACAAACTTTCAGCCAACTTACTCAAAATAATTTCTCAAATGAAATTCACATTTTGTCAGTCCGATGTATTGCCTGGTCATCTGTTTAGAGATGTTTTAAGACGCAATCAACTCCAATCTCTTCTCTTCACATCTCTAAACTCTCATTCATTTCAAAGGTTTTAGAAAAAGTTGCACTCTCACAGTTTACTTTATACCTGGATTGACTGTGGGTGATCTGCTATCCTCATACTTTTAGATTTAAGTGCCACATTTAATACTGTTGATCATGATTTTCTTCTGAAATGATTTGAGTGTGTTGTTGGGGTTCAGGGCCTTGCTTTAGAGTGGTTCGCCTCATACTTAAAGCTAGGTTTCTTAAGTAATAACCTACACAATCATGCAAAAAATCTTGGAATCCATTTTGATCATCTTCTCCAATTTGACAAGCATATAAATGCAGTAGTAAAAAGCAGCTTTTTGGCAAAGGTGAAACACTTTCTTGACCTTGAAATCATTCACTAATTTCCTCTCAATTTAATTACTGTAACTCTTTATACATTGGCCTACCTCAGTCTACACTGTCTCGGTTACAGATAGTTCAAAATGCAGCAGCCAGATTCCTAGCAAGAAATAAGAAAAGGGATCATATCTCCCCTGTCCTTGTCTAATTGCATACAAGGCATTGTATACCCTTACGAAAAAGATGCACACTTTGTACAAGCAAGCAAATGAACTCAGAATACAAACATAATGCTCAAAGTTTCACATTATATGTTTTCTCACAGAAAACCATTATAAAGAATATACTTAAAGGGATAGCTGCTCCTTATTTACAAGCAGAGGAAGACACACGTTGTACATAAAACAGTCTTCGTAAACATGTCTGAAGATTTCGAAAGAGAGGATGACTTGCAATTTTTTGCCCACCCTTACTTATTTGAAGTAGAATATACAGAATATACCCTTATTCAAGTGCGCTATACTTATTTTAAACTAAAAATAGGAAAGTATACTTTTAGTCTACTTTTTATATACTTCTCAGAAATGGGCTTCACATACTTCTCAGAAATATACTTAGAACTTGTATTTAGAAAAAGTCTAAATATATTTGAGATGTACTTGTGCTCCTAGAATCCATGTTTTCATTGTTATACGGTCGGGGGCGTATTACGGATCTTCTGTATAGAATTTCCAAAAAACACAAGTGAAGAAGAAACTTAAACAACATGCTTCCCACATGTAATCTAACATGATCATCAGACATAAAGCATTCTGGAATACTCATTATGGAATAAAATGTCTACTAATAAAGAGGTAATAATGACTGTAAAGCTTTGGAGTGTTGATCGACTCCATCTATCATTCTGAATCCAATTCATAGTCTTTTTTCCGCTTTTTGTTTAAAATGTTGTTTATTTCTTTTCTTTTTCACACATTCAAGTGTTTAAAGAAGAATGCATGAAGCTAGAATAAAATGTTTTTGTTTACAAGCAGATACCCTGTTCTTTCTTTTGATGTTTTGTAAAGCAAGGCACGGCAAGTTTATTTATATAGCACATTTCATACACAGAGGTAATTCAAAGTGCTTTACATAAAAGGAAGTAGAATAATCATAAAAACAATAATAAAAACAATCACAAAAAAGGAAGTAGAACAATCATAAAAACAATGATCATAAGAATAAAACAAAAAATGTAAAATGTAAAAACTGATTGATATAATGATTTAAAAATGTTGTATGTTCAGATATTAATATAACAAAATATATACAAATTAATACCTAAATAGAGACATAGTAGTATACTTGAAGTATGATGTAAAGTTCACTTAAAGAAAACTAGAGTATACTTGAAAGAGTATACTTGCAGTATAAAACTATTAAACTAGTAGTTTACTGAGACTGTACTTCAAAGTGTACCAAAAATGCTACTACACGTATTTAATTAGTAAACTATCAGTATACCTATAAGTTCACTTTTATTGTATTTGCAGTACAAGCTAAAAACTTTGATGTAAACTAGTGTACTCAAAGTTTACTACTGTTATACTTAAATTATACTTAAAAGTATACTTCAATATACTAGAAAGTAGGCCAATTTAGTCCCAAGGAGTATTGAAATAGTACACTTATGAGTATATACTTGAACTTTACTTAGGTATACTTAATAAATTAAACTTGAAGTATACTACTTTTTGGTGAGGGTAATTCTGCCTCGGATTATATTTGTGATCTTTTTAGGCCATTTACAGCCTCTAGGTCATTAAGATCTTGTGATCAGTTACTTTTATCTGTCCCACATTCTCGCTGTTAAACAAAAGGTGATCAAACTTTCTCGATAGTTGCCTTAAAGCTGTGGAACAGTCTACCATTAAACATCAGAGCTTCCCCTTAGGAAAAAGAAGTTTATTCAAGTGTGCTATTAGTATACTTCTTTTAAACTAAAAATAGGTAAGTATACTTTCAGTCTACTTCTTATGTACTTCTCAGAAATGTGCTTTATATACTTCTCAGAAATATACTTAAAATGACATTTAAGTATACTTGATTTATACTTACAAAAAGTCTAAATATATCTGAGCCATACTTGTGCTCTGAGAATCCGTGTTTTCATTGTTATACATGAGAGATGCTATTTCACATCTTCTGTACAAAATTTCCAAAACACAAGTGAAGAAGAAACCAAAACAGATGCTTCCACACTGTAAAAAATGCAAATACATATTTTCCATTTTACGAAACATTTTGAGTCTCAAATACTAAAAAATGCCATTTTCTTAAAAAACTAAAAACCCTTGTCAGAC
>JAHKKF010503135.1:0-12930 GCA_019740295.1 Labeo calbasu
ACCGCATTTGGGATTGTTTGAAGCCGCATTTAAACTGCATTTTGGAAGTTCAAAATCGGGGCACCATAGCAGTCCAGTAGATTGAGAAAAATGCTGAAATGTTTTCCTCAAAAACCATAATTTCTTTACGACTGAAGAAAGAAAGACATGAACATCTTGGATGACAAGGGGTGAGTACAGTTGTCTGTGAATCTTTGTTTTGGAAGTGGACTTCTCATTTAACAAATAATACTATTACACTACAGTATGTACAGTATGCTTTTTTGCTAGTGGAACAAACATAAAACAGAAACAAATGTGGCTTAACTGAACTACATTGTAGAGAACTGTCTTTTGCCACACTTAACTCGTCTATCACGTTTACCTTATCCACGTTACACGCTTCTACGGGTCATAACAGATGGATGCTGCTTGCTTGTGAAGGGATGGCTGTTAGTATACACATATCTAAACGTGATAATAAATATCCGCGCAGTTCAGTTGTCAACGATCACCCACGGGTCAGATTATTTTAGATGAGCCATTTGTAGCGTGAACTTCAGTAGCCCGCCTTAACTATATAAACTCCACGAAAGCACATCTGCTACCATACAACATCTATTGAAATCGTGACTAGTCTTGGATTACCCTCTGAGTGCTCTGCATCACCTGTAATTGAAAGACAGTGAAGCGACGCCGAGTGCATTAAAACCCTGTTGCATTCCATGAAAAAAACGCAAGTGCGTCAGGCAGCATAAAATACTAATATGTGTCAATAATTTATATTATTTATTGTCTTAAATTGTGCCTTTAAATACATGTGAATGACTTAACGTAAAATTTGCGCAGTAGGTAGCAAAAGGGGTCATTAGTGTGTGTGAATATATATTTATATATATATATATATATATATATACACACACACACACACACATCTGCAGATGTGCACGGATATCCAGGAAACAGATAAATGAGTCCCGTTACTTCAGTAGTAAAATTACGCGCTTACCTTTGTCAGCTGCGCTATTTTCTTGCACATTTTCGTGTGCATTTGATAATCATACAGTTCCTGCTCTACATTCACACTGGGGATATCCGCAATAGCGGTCCCGTTACATGCACCGCTGCTGCCGGGGGGTTGGTTCATCTTCCCAGAGCTGGAAGCCATAATAACCCGTTGGAGCGCGCTGATCAATCACAAACTAGGCTGCGCAACACCCTGGTCGCCTCTACGTGATCCTGAAGGTAGAGTCCTTACGACAGCCGAAAGCATTCTGCATGCTGCAGCGACCGGCGAACACCCTCCCGCTCCGCCGTGAAGCTGCCCCCGGTGAGCGCACAGCTCACAAAATAATGCCATCGGCACTCCGCCGCCCCGCGGGACACGACTCACTGACGGCATGTGCCCCCAGCCCGGACACCTGTCTCTCACCCGGGGCGTGACTACAGTCTTACATTACGAGTCACGGGTACCGCAGTGTAATCATGGCCCCTCCCATGAACACCAACGCGCCCAAGAGCACAACAAACAGAAGGTCGCGCAATTTCCGCGCCTCGGTTGCTTTATGATACCACATTAACTTTGATTTGTAAGTGTTGAAAGATTTAAAACGTTTTTGTGATGAACAAAACCACAAAAAATAAATGAATAATAATGAATGGATTTTCTTTGTTCCCAAACAGTAGAAGACGTAAGAGGGCCAGGTAAAATTTAAAGGTAGAAAGTGCGTAAGCTATTTCAAATGACTGTGAAGGGTGAAATCCTCATATGTATCTGAACCATATTTCGTTATAACATAGTTATATACATAGTAATAAATATTGTTTAGCAGAAAATGCATATGGCTTTAATACAGTGTCAGTATTGTTTTTTAAAGAAGTCTCTTCTGCTCACAAAGCCTGCATGTATTTGATCCAAAATACAGCAGTAATATTGTGAAATATTTTTACTGTTTAAATTAACCACTTACTATTAGAATATTGTAAAATGTAATTTATTTCTGTGATCAAATCTAAATTTTTATCATCATTAATCCAGTCTATATATATATATATATAGAGAGAGAGAAATTAATACTTTTATTTAGCATAATTTAAATACTTTTTAAATTATAGAAATTACTTTTATTTAGCAAGGATGTTTTGAATTGATCAAAAGTGATGATAAAGACATTTATAATGTTACAAAAGATTTGTATTTTAGATAATTGTTGTTCTTCTTAACGTTCTATTCATAAAAAATCCACTCAGCTGTTTTCAACAAAATAATAATAATAATAATAATTAATAATAATAAATATTTTCTAGCAGCAAATCAGAATAATAGAATGATTTCTGAAGGATCATGTGACTGGAGTAACGATGCTAAAACATTCAGCTTTGAAATCACAGGAATAAATTACATGTTTAAAAATATTCAAATAGAAAACAGTTATTTTAAATAGTAAAAATATTTAAGAATTTTACTGTTTTATTGTACGATGAATCAAATAAATACAGGCTTGGGGAGCAGAAGAGACTTCTTAAAAAAAAAAAACATTAAAAAACTGGGTTTGTGATTACAAGATAAGCCATTTTATTGAATCATTGTAAAGATATTTCTATCTCAGGCTCCAATTAATAAAGTTAAACAGCAATATTAATTCACAAATACCTCCAGTGGGACAAAACACGTCCTGACATTTCAAACGAGAACTTCCAAACAGATTTCGACGCTGCTCTTACTTACTAAGCCTCTGAACGCCCCCTGGAGGAAAACCCGTAGCACTGTCCTACGTGGTTTGCAACATTCAAGGAGGAGACCTGAATCCACGCGTTCTTTTCATTGGCTACAGCTGGCTATGATTGACAGCCAGAGACGGAAAGGGGCGGTGCTAGGTTTCTCTCGCGAGAGGACATTTTGAAAAGTGGCGCTTTCGCCGTTGTCAACATAGAGGGTTCAAAAGCGATTTCCTGCAGGTATGACACGGATTAAAGTCTTTTTCACAAAACATCTTGGTTATAAATTTAGTATTTCACGGAGTCACTAATAATGATGAATGTTGTGGAAAACGTTATTTTGTTAAGTTGATAATTATGAGTTAGTTCTTTATGTTTTTGTGTTGTGCTAACAGTCGGGGCTAACAGTATCGAAACGCTCGTTTTATACGTAACGTTACATGCAAACAAACAAACCTGTTTCAGAAAGGAAATCTGGTGCCATTTCACCAGTGCACTTTTATTTGTTTTATTTCGTATGGGATAACATCGTGTTGTGCTATATGCTAGGTCATTTAATGAATGACTCTTTATTTAGATCTTTAAAAGTGTCCGATGGGTCGAGGCAAGATCAGGTAACCTTAACGATTCTGTCGTGAGTTAACGTTAACTCTTTCCGACGTCTGCTGTGACTAATTAACTTTAACCTGTGAAATGTGTTATTAACAGCTTTGGCTAAAACAACTAAAAAACAAAACAAAATACATGTTCAAGCAGGTGTCTTTCTTGTACTGTGTTCCATTTGGGTAACGTTATCTGTCTGAAATTAATAGATGTTTGGGTTTTGTAAACGTATCAAATGTCATTCATTCACACCAGTAGGCTGACTTGTAATTTGTGTTTGTGTTTTAGCAACATCAACATGTCTGGAGACGGTGATCTGGAGATTGAAGAGGCTTTCCGGCGAGCACAGAAAGCTCATAATAACAAGGCCAAACTTGTTGTCAGTTTGAAGAACAGATATAATAAGGTAACAGGAGATTTACTCTATAAAATTTGCATAATGATACACTACTGTTCAAAAGTTTGGAGTCAGGTTTAAAAAAAAAAAAAAAAAATNATATTTATTTTCAAGAAAGATAATTTTTTAAAATAAAAATATATTTAAAATAAATGTTCTTTTAAAACTTAAGTTCATCAAAGGATACTGATATAATGCAGCACATTTTCCACAAAAACACAACTTTTTTCAACATTGATGATAAAAATTAAAGTTGTTTTTTTTTTTTTGAGGTCCAAAATAATTTCTGACAGATCATATGACACTAAAAACTAAAGTCATGACTGTTGATTTCTTTTTTTTATTTTTATTTTATGCTAGAGCAATAATTACATAACAAAACTGCCTAGAGTATCCACCTTATTTTTTTAATGCGGAAGTAAACTGTTTTCTGGTAATGTGTTAGACGTCCGGTTCATAATCCACCATAAATAAATAACGAGAAAAATATCGAAGTGCAGTAAATGTTAACACAGTTTGCACTACAAACCGTTGTGTTCATAATTAAGATAATACATTAAACTAATATGGTAACACACACCAGTTTGCAATATCAAGCAGCAAAACAAGCTTTTTGTGCAGCTAAAAATAGCTGGAAGTGGATGAGACCGGAAGCCAGAAACAAAAAATATACAAATGGCTGCACTCACTCTTATGGGAAAAATAAGGTGGATACATGTATACTAAATTAAAATTTTAGACATATAAAACTGTGAAAAATAATAAATATATAAAATGATGAAAGACCTTGCTATTTCACAGTTTTAAAGTGTAATAAATAAAAACATTTTAAGTGTTTTGTTTGTGCTCCCCATAATAGTATCCATATAATTTTCTAATTCTTTAAGTACAAATGGAAAAAAAGAGGTTTCTGTCTAATACATTTAGCTGATTAATATGAAAGTTAATAAGTATAATTACAAGATTAATAATGTATACTTCATTTTCCAAACTTAATTATTAAGTCTCACCAAATATTACATTTATAAAGTAAAAAAAAGTTTTCATTTATAAATTCATTTATCATTTATAAGAAAAAAAAATCTGCCATAACCCCTTTTTGCATTACCAGTACCAGAAAATATGAATAGCTGCTGACAATTTAGCCATCACAAGAATAATTAAAATTTTTAAACTTTTAAAATTGTAATAATGTTTCACAGTATACGTTTTTACTGTAAGTGCATAAGCTTTTTTTCCAACATTTCTGTCTAACATATGAGTGCCAGATCTGTTTTAATTCTGTTCTTTGTGTAGTTGGAAGATAAGACTGAGTTCCATGAGGAATTCATCCGCTGCCTGAAGTATGCCATGATTGTTTACACCCGTGAGCCAGCAGTGGAGAATGTCATTGATTTTGTCACAAAGTTTGCTGCTAGTTTCGAACCTCCTGTTAATGAGAATGCTGAAGAAGAGGAGGAGGAAGACGAGAATGAGTTTTTGAACTTCTTGTTCAACTTCCTGTTAGAGGTATTGCCACGCTCATGCAGGCATTTGGCCTGACAAAATGCATACTGAAGAGCATAGCGTTACTTGTTTACATTACGTTTCTTATCTGTATCATCTTTTTTCCTGTCTCAGTCTCATGGTGCGAACAGCCATGCGGTGCGGTTTCGTGTTTGTCAGCTGGTAAATAAGTTGCTGGGTAGTTTAAGTGAGAATGCTCAGGTCGATGATGATCTGTGCGATAGGATCCATGAGGCCATGCTGATCAGAGTCACAGACAAATACCCTAATGTCAGGATTCAGGCAGCACTGGCCATGGCCAGGCTCCAGGACCCCAGCAACTTGGACTGCCCCACTATTAAAGGTACCCAAAATGCTCATACTTGAAACCATCAAGCTGCAGTCCACACTTGACACATAAACATGTTCATTATTGATCCATGAGTTTTCAAGGAATATTAATTATGATGATGTAAAATTGATTATTCTGTGTTTTTTTTTTTAGCTTATGTTCTGCTTTTGGAAAATGACTCAAACCCTGAAGTTCGACGAGCTGTGCTGTCTTGCATTGCTCCCTCGGCCGCTACACTTTCTAAAATCTACAAGCGCACCCGGGATGTCAAAGAGAAAGTCAGGAAGCTTGCTTATCAGGTGAAATTGGCTGACAAATACCAAAATGACTAACATGCTATGAAAGTTAAAGGAATAGTTCAGCTCAACCTTCATTTACTCTCCCTTTGAATACAAAACAGTTGCCGGTCCCCATTTTGTTGGTTTTTTTTTTTTTTAATAGAATTTTGTATTTTCACCCATACTATCCAAGTAATTAGAGACCAGCTTAGTTTAAAATTAGTTTATGGTAGAGTACATTATAAGTTCAAATATAAAGTGTATGTTTGTGTTCATGTATGTGTCTTAGGTACTGGCAGAGAAAGTGCATATTCGAGCACTGAGCATTGCTCAGAGAGTCAGTCTATTGCATGAAGGACTCAGTGACTCTGCAGGTAAGGAGATGCGTCGTTTGTTGATCAAACTTTCTAAGAATCAAACTTAAAGTTAATGTGTGTCTCATAACAACAAAGTCCTCTAGTCTAGCCACAAACAAGTTGTTTACAAGGTGATGACTGGGCTTTTACCAATAAGGGAAACGCCCCATTGTTTCTGAAGACAAGACATGTTTAATAGAGGTATTGAGAAGGTATCATCTGAATGCATCTTAGATTTTTTGTATTGTGTTAATCTTACATAGTTTTGTAAACTGTGTATCTTATGTTGTGCATGCAATGAAATTGCCATGTTGCTGACAGAACAGTTAAAGTCTATAAAACCATGTCTGTTTCCCTTAGACTCAGTAAAGGAGGTCGTCAAGACCCATTTGCTGCCTGCTTGGCTCCGGTTGCTGCAGGGAGATGTTCTGCAGTTGCTGCATAGACTGGATGTAGAAAACTCTGCAGAAACTGCAGTCACTACCTTACATGCCATCTTTTCCATGGCAACAAGCCCCGATGACCTCCTTCAGAACGGTGTCAGGCTGGATGAAAGGTCAGTTACTTGAACCCAAACACTGCAACAAGCATACTTCTGTGACTGCAGCTTTGTGGCATAAATCAACTTGTTTGCACTTTGTGTGTTAATTTGGAGTGTTAAAGTTTCAATGGAAATAGAATATGAAAATTAGAATATTTTGGGTCTTATTTTATCGTTCGTTGCTTTCAGCTATTAATAGAAGCTTTGTATTATATACATTCTGCTAGTTTCCCCCCATATTTGCCATAGAAATTTTGAAGAGTCTTCAGATCTTGGGCCAGCCAGTACTGGTGGGAGTAGTAGTAAACTATACTGGCTATTGAAAAATCTGTATCAATGCTATAGATGAAAACTCTTAAGAGATAAGAGTTTATTAATGTTCGTTAAAGAATATGTAATATTTATAAAAGGGTTGGTTCACCTAAACAAAATAAATATAGATTTAAATAATACAAAGTAATGTGCAGTTACTACATTATTCTTTATACATTGAGTTTCTACACTGCCTGCCAGTGTATGAAAGTGACAATTTTTAGCATTAGTCTTATTGCTTAAACGTATATGTCTCTCTATACAGGAAACTAATCCCTGTGGACTCCCTAACATGTGAAAATGTGTTGTACTGGAGAGCGCTGTGTGAGTTTGTCAAGAGTAAAGGAAATGAGGGTGAGGAATTATTGGAGCAGTTACTCCCTGAGGCGGCTATCTTTGCTGAGTATCTGTACAGGTGATTGTGCTCTACAATTGTGTTTCTTGTAACCTGTTTAAACGAGCTAATTCAATTTCTTCCACATTTGATTTCTTCCCCTTTTGAATTCAGTTTAAGATTAAACATTTGCAAATGAAAACCCAGCTAAATAAGGTAACCTTTTTGTTTCAGTTATCTAAAGAGCATTACTGGGCTGACTGAGGAGCAGAAAGCTGATATGACACAGCTTGAGATGGTGATGACCCAAGAGTTCGTTGGACAACAGTTGATTCTGCTAGTCGGATGTCTGGACACTTCTGAAGAAGGCGGCAGGTCTGAGTTATCAATACATCTCTTACTGATCGGTGTAAAACAGACATTTTAGAATGAGTGTCTTTAGTTCTTTTCCAGTGTCTAAGGTACTAAGACACTCAAAAGACTTATAAAGACGCATATTTACTTTACATTAAAAATGATTTGTTAACGTTTTAATCTTTCCACAAACTGTTCTAGGAAGCGCATGGTAGCAGTGCTGCAAGAAATTCTTGTGATGCCCAACACGCCCACCTCTATGATTGGTCTGCTAGTGGAGAAACTGATTGGCATTCTGCGAGACGACACACAGAAAACTCAGATGGTCAGTCTTTGTGGGACCATCAGAAGAGGCTTTCGCACTGGAGGAAACATTTCATAGTTCCAGCTGGCGAGTTCCTCGAACAGCCTCATATTGTATCATTGTAGTGCAGTATGTCTGCATTAGTGTTTCCCAACCGCAGTCGTAGGGACACACTACTCTGCGCATTTTGTGTATTTTCTTTAACACACTTGATTCAGTTCATCAGCTCTTTAGGAGGGAGCTTGTGTCTTGAGCCGGGTGTGTCAGATAAGAAAGACATACAAAATGTGCAGAGTACAACAATGATTCAAATAGACCCAAATTGTGGTTGACTATGTAAATGTGACCTTTGAGATCTGCTCATTAATGCAGGCAAGTTGCTCTGCAGCAATTTGCTGACAGTTTGTTTTGTATGCGTATGGTTGTATTTTAATCAGGTTGCTGAAATAATCTCTGACGTGAGAGAGCCCATTTTGCCCATCTCTGAACCTGTGGATGAAAATGAGAAACGCAGAAAACAAGTCAGAGTGAGTGACACTTCATACACCCCTGGTGCTGAGTGACATCAACAACTTGCATTAGATTTGCTTCAATAAAACATTTTTCTATAGCTGGCAGAGGTGCGAGTGCAGATAATGGAAGCGAAGCAGACTCTTGAAGAATGCATCAGCTGTCAGGACTTCAGTCGTGCAGCTGAGCTGAAAGATTCAATCTCTCAGCTTGAGGAGCTCAAAAACCAGCTCATCCTGGAAGCTTCACAACCTGCTGACAATATCAAGGAACAGCGTGTGGAGAAGGTACAAGTCATTTACATACAAACACTCACACATTTAAATGAATGGTATAAAAAGCTTTCTATTGATTATTAATAAGAAATGTTATTTGAACCGTAAATTAGCAAATTAGAATGATTTTTGAATGACATTGAAAACTCGTACAGTTTCAAGTTTTAGGTGAATGTTCCTGCATAGTTGACCTTGCCTTGCTGTCGATATATACGTACTTTTACAGACATTAAGTGCTGAATTTAAGTATAACCCCACATATTGTAATCTTATGTCATGTGTGTATTTTCCCCAGAGTGATCCAGAGACCTTGTTGAAGTGTCTGACAATGTGTGGCGAGTTGTTCAAGCAAATGAACATCAAGAGAGGAATCTGCCCAACCATGAATGCTCTGATAGAGTCACTGGTAAAATACCCATTTATAAAAGCACTCCCATCAATAGCCATTTCCTGCTATTCTGCGGTGTAGGATAAGCCTGTGTCTGCACAGCACTTTTATCAGCCACTTTGGTTATGAAACTCTCAACCCGAAATCAGTCCAATACTTAATTAGAGCTGCAGTAATGGGAATGAAACTTCAAAGTGATCTCTCCATTCTAGATACTGCCAAGTGTGTCCAACCCTAACCCTGCTGTGCGCAACATGGCTGTCATCTGTTTGGGAACGGCTGCTCTCCACAGTAAAGACCTCGCCAACACACACCTTGTGCTGCTCTTGCAGGTATTTATAACACACGCTTGTTATAAAGATAAATGAATTTACTTTGTCCGGGTGGCTTAGAGATTCATTTTTATTTTTATTTTTTAGATCACACAGCTAGATGAGCCTAAAATCAGGATCAGTGCTCTCCGAGCTCTCATTGACCAGCTCCTGCTCAATGGCCTCAACATTCTGCAAGACAAGTCTGCTCCTATCTCACAAGCACCTGATTCGCCAAACAACAGTAACGGACAGCCAGAACAACAAGCTGAGGAGGAGAGTACCGTCCAGAGCATTCTGAAGATGCTTTCAGAATTCCTTGATAGTGAGGTACTGCATATCCATTGTTATTAGTTACGCTGTATTGGAACTTTGCTATCACTAGTAAACCTGTTATGTGACCCTGGGCCACAAAAATAGTTGCACAAAAAAGTAGCACAGGCATATTTTTTAACAATAGCCAACAATACTTTGTGTGGGTCAAAATGATAGTTCTGTTTCATTCCTACTGACCGCCAGAGGCAGTATGAATACTTGGATTAATCGCAGCGCCAGCCAGACAGGTCGAGAAAATGTACCAACAAAGTCACGTAGTGACGTATGCTGAGCTCTGGGGAATTATAAGCCACAGCAACTCAGCACTCCGCCTCTTTCGCTTTCTCGCCTGTTTGAGATAGGTCGTTCTTGATTACGTAATATATATTCGCGCTGTCAAGTGCAGCTTACAAGAGCAGCGAGATATCGTCCTCACAAGCTGTGTCAGCGCGCTTCTACGCCTTTGTCAAAGGATTTGGAACTTTTCAGCACTATTGGTGAGTTTTCATTATTTTTCGTCGGTAACACCCTGTGTCTCTCGGTGCGATCCGGTGGCTGGTGTTATCCGCGCCTGTAAGTTAGCGGTCTCCTGTTAACGTAATCATTATATATTCCGTTGTTTCCAGTGTTTTCTCCTCGATTTTGGGTTATACTCCGTGCCCTTGGTTCAATCCATCGGCCATTTAGATATATATACATATATATTTTTTCTCTTTGACGAGTTTTTTGTTTGCACTGCCTGTCGGTTTTATCCGGAGGAATCGTATTTTTTTTTTTTTTTCTTTTTCTTTTTTTCCGGACTTGTTGCGTGTTTTACCATCTCTCCGCTTGACTTAAACCTTACGGTGATCTCCGAGGGTGTTAATAGCGAGGAACTATGGCTCACAGCTCGATTGCCACTGGTTTCCCCTTGACTTGTAAGCTGTGCCCTAATAATCTTTTGCTGGACGACGGTCATGAATTCTGCCCGTCGTGCTTGGGTGTTCAACATCTCAAAGAGGCTCTCACAGACCCCTGTCTGCATTGCAGTCTCTAACCCATATCTGAACGACAGCTCCGTATTGCTGAGTTGGATCCTAATACAACGGTGAAACTCGGGCAGTTAGATGCAACCCCTCCGCGATCCAAGAAACGCAGGGTGTCTGCGGCAGCCGGCACTGCCCCGCCGTCTAAGAAGAAAGCCGCATCGCGAAGTGACGAATATTCGTGTATGGAGGAAAATTCGCTTTCTAAGACGGTTTCTGTGCTTTCTTCAGAGATGGCAGAACTGAAACGCCTGCTTCAATCACTTCAACCTGTCACATGTGCTAGTCCTGTGAAGACAACACAGGAGGATGTTCAGAATCAAGGTGCTGGGGAGGAATCTCTTGTTTCTCCTTGTTTTTCTGACCTGGATGTGCTCTCTACAAGTGCTTCTGATTCTTTTTTTAATGATCATGGGGACACTGTGGATGTTGCTGTGCAGCCTTCACCTCAGGATGCTTTCGCTGGTCATCCAGCAGCAGAGGGGTCTAGTGAGGGCTCAGTTCAGTCATCTGGACAAGTCCAGTCGTCTTCTGATGATACTTTGGCTGTGCTTCGAATGGCAATTGCTCGTTTAGGACTGGATGAGTCACCTGCCCAATCTGCTCAAACCAACATTTTTTTCAGACAGCCCACAGCTGCGACTTCTTTTGCCATGCCACCATGTAAAGATTTTGTGGCTGAATTTTCAAATGCCCTTACAGGTTCTGGTCCGCCTAAGCGTCGCTCAAAGATTGCTCTGACTCTAGCATCTATGGCTGAAGCAGATTCTATTGGGATGGGTCGTGCTCCAGAAATAGAGCAGCCTGTTGCAGCTTTGGTGGTGTCTCCAAGCTGCTTCTGAGGCACGTGCAGAAGTTGGGTTTTTCTGTGAACGAGACAAAGAGTTGTCTGATTCCAGCACAGACCACTGTGTTCATAGGAATGACTCTAAATTCACGCCTAATGTCTGCCTCCCTGTCTCAGGAACGTGTGACAAACATTCTGCAACTCTTGGCTCGCTTTCAGCCAGGGGTGTCCTTGCATTACCGGATGGTCCTACGACTAATAGGGATGCTAACTGCTGCTACAGTGGTGATTCCCCTCGGTTTACTCCACCTCAGGCCACTCCAGTTATGGAACAACAGTTTAAGACTCAGTCCCACCCGACATCTCCATCGACTGATTGTAATTTCTCACAGTTGCATACGTGCGTTGAAACGGTGGAGACAGGAGGAGTTTCTGAAGGCAGGAGTGCCTCTGGGTGTTGTTCCCTCTCGACGGGAGTTAGTCACAACCGACGCTTCCCTCACGGGCTGGGGAGCAACATGGAATCGGAGGGGTATTTGTGGGCGATGGACACCTATTCAGGCCAAAGAACATATCAATCTACTAGAACTACGTGCAGTGTTCATGACTCTAAGGTTTTTCTTGCCAGTCCTGGAAGGCCGCCATGTTCTTGTTCGGTCCGACAATACCTCAACAGTGTTCCATCTGAACCACCAGGGTGGCACAAAGTCCCACAGGTCTCTACGGCTTACTCACGAGATCCTGACATGGTGTCAGCCGAGACTTGCTTCACTGAGGGCGGCTCATATTTCAGGAGTATGCAACCAGACAGCGGATGCTCTTTCCAGGAATCGATTACATCCGGGGGAATGGAGGCTTCATCCAGATGTAGTGCGGGAAATCTGGCTACGGTTTGGAAGGGCAGAGGTGGATCTCTTTGCTTCAGAGAAGACCACTCACTGTCGCTTATGGTTTGCAAAGACAGAAGCGTCCAGTCCCTTGGGCCAGGATGCACTGTCTCACGAATGGCCGAGCTGCCTACTATATGCGTTTCCTCCAATCCCTCTGCTATGGGAGACGTTACACAGAATCTCCCTATGCAAGCACAGAGTGCTACTTGTGGCACCACGGTGGCCAGCCAGACCATGGTTTCCTTTGTTACTGAGACTTCTGACAGGCAATCCGTGGCAGCTTCCCCCCAGAAAGGACCTCCTCTCCCAGCTGGAGGCCAGCATCTGGCACCCGGACCCAGCTCGTCTGCAGCTCTGGGTTTGGCCATTGGGATAAATTCTCCTCTGGAACGTTGTGATCCTGCAGTTATTCACAC
>JAHKKF010503137.1:0-10039 GCA_019740295.1 Labeo calbasu
CTCAGAGGGTCGCACAAAACTCCTACTAGATCCATTTGGGGGTCAGTTGTTCTGTAACGAAGCGGAGATGAGACGAGGATCTATGTGCAGGAGTTTATGTTCCTCAAGATTTTATTTTGTGCTTTATTCTTGCGCTGCACCAGAAGTGTAAGGGCCCAGTGAAATTCATTTAGTTTTTCCCAAATTCCATTTTATTGGATTTCATTTTTTTTTTCCATTTTAATTTTTTGTAGACTCTGTTTTGATTTTTCTAGACTGTCTCTGTTTAAAAATATTAATCAAAAAGCATGTCTAATTAACCAAAATCATGCATTTAACAGCAATTTATTCAAAGTTTAACAAAAATTACATTTTCAAAGCTCTATGCTCTAAAGCTCTTTTTTTTTTTTTTACCAAATTCTGTTTTTCATTCATTTTCTGGATTCTATTTTAATGGTTTCATTACATTTTAATAATCAAAAGTATCTCTAATTAGTTTATCTTATTAAAAATAATGTATCATTTAATTTTTTTGTTTTTTTTTAATAATACTGGGGTACTTTTTGGTGAATATTCCTTAAAAATAATGTTTATAATAATAATAATAATAATAATAGTTTTAGTAGTAGTAGAACTGTCATTACATTAAGTAATATATATCTGTCACAGTTTTTTCAAGTTCAACTGAACTTTTACTCTGACGGGTTGCTGAGCAGGGTGTGATTTGTCAGAGGGGATGGGGGAATGATTCGCTATGTGTCCTTGGAAGTCCCATTCTGAATCAAATGACTCGCGATACCCGCTTTGAAGTCGCATTCTGAATCAAATGATACTTGATACATGCTTTGAAGTCGCGTTCTGAATCAAATGATTCGCGAGTTGAAGTCCCGTTCTGAATCAAATGATTCGCGCTTTGAAGTTCCGTTCTGAATCAAATGATTCGCGCTTTGGAGTCCCGTTCCGAATCCGATGATTCGCGCTTTGAAGTCCCGTTCCGAATAAAATGATTCGCACTTTGAAGTGCCGTTCCGAATCAAATGATTCGCGTTTTGAAGTCCCGTTCTGAATCAAATGATTTGCGCTTTGAAGTCCTGTTCTGAAACAAATTATTTGGGCTTTGAAGTCCTGTTCTGAATCCAGTGACTGGCAATACGCACTTTGAAATCATATTCTGAATCAAATGACTTACAATACGCGATCCGATTGGAGTGATTGGAAACAGTAGATCATTTGATAAATCATTTGCTCCATTGATATTTCAAAGCTCTATGAAACAAATTCTTTTTTTCTTTTTTTTTTTAACCAAATTCTGTTTTTCATTCATTTTCTGGATTCTATTTTAATGGTTTCATTACATTTTAATAATCAAAAGTATCTCTAATTAATTTATTTTATTAAAAATAATGTATCATTTCATTTTTTTTAATAATACTGAGGTACTTTTTTGGTGAATATTCCTTAAAAATAATGTTTATAATAATAATAATAGTTTTAGTAGTAGTAGAACTGTCACAGTTTTTTTTAAGTTCAACTGAACTTTTATTCTGACGGGTTTTGACCAGGGTGTGATTGGTCGGAGGGGATGGGGAAATGAATCGCTATATGTGCTTGGAAGTCCCATTCTTAATCAAATGACTCGCGATACATGCTTTGAAGTCGCATTCTGAATCAAATGATACTTGATGCATGTTTTGAAGTCGCGTTTTGAATCAAATGATTCGCGCGTTGAAGTCCCGTTCTGAATCAAATGATTCCAAATCAAACGATTCGCGCTTTGAAGTCCCATTCTGAATCAAATGATTCACGCTTTGAAGTCCCGTTCTGAATCAAATGATTCACGCTTTGAAGTCCCGTTCTGAATCAAATGATTCGCGCTTTGAAGTCCCGTTCTGAATCAAATGATTCACGCTTTGAAGTCCCGTTCCGAATCAAATAATTTGCGCTTTGAAGTCCCGTTCTGAATCAAATGATTCACGCTTTGAAGTCCCGTTCTGAATCAAATGATTTGCGCTTTGAAGTTCTGAATGCAGTGACTTGCAGTATGCACTTTGAAGTCATATTCTGAATCAAATGACTTACAATACGCGATCCGATTGGAGTGACTGGAAATAGTAAATCATTTGATAAATCATTTGCTCCATTGATATTGTGTTCTTTGCTGGCTTTCTCTATATAATTTATTCGTTGTTTGAATAACAATGGAAATAAAATAATTTCAATTAACAGACCTGTTTAAAATGTTTTTATTAATTTGTGATCATTTTAGACAGTTTCCGTCGTATTAAAGATATTTAATGACATGTCACTCATTATATGGTATTTGCCTAAAAAGAGGGGTTTACAATGTGCGTTGTTAACAGATTACATTAACATTAGGTTACTTAGGCTATAACCTTACTGGAGTTGGGTCAACCTCCGTCTATGGAGAGAGAAAAGTTACAAGTTACTGTGGAAGAAATCTAGCAAAAAGTTAATTCTTTGAACATTGAAAATGTCCAGCTTTTAAAATGTTTTAAAAGCATATTGTCTTGGTTGTGCAATACTATAATAGAAACATTCCATTTCATCATTTTGCAAACATAGGAATGTTCAGAGGACAAAAAAAAAAAAAGTTAGATGGATGTCCAACTAAAACATTTAAGAAAAAACAATGTTTGAGTAGATGTTGGGATGTAACAATATCAAAATCTCACAATAGGATAATATCACGATTACCCATTTATCAATTACCACGATTTACCCAATATCATGGTTACCCATTTAAACCGCTAGCTGTCAGCAATTCATGCTGCACTTTTAAGCTTTTATTTTGACAGAAACAGCAGTAGAGCTTTTATTTTGAGGGAAAACTCCAGTTCACTACAAATGTAGTGAAATGCTGTAATTATCTGCCACAAAACTAAAGCATAACTGGTGGCCGTTGTGTTCTCAAACGTGGCTAAACTCACAGTACATGCAATAAATGAATTCACTGCATTCACTGTGAACGGAGCTGTTCTAAGGTGCGGAAAACACCGGATCATGAGCTGATTGCCTGAATGAAGTGCATGCTTTTCTTTGAAATGCGCAGCGAAACAGGCTTGATGAAGGGATTAGGCCATATTGTTAGTTCGGTTTTAGCTCGTTTGACAGATACTGTGCCAAAGCATAATGGCCCAAAATACAACTTTAAAGACCTTTCATTTTAGAAATATTTCAAAAGTCTATACTTTTTGCCTGGAAGACTTATATAATTTCATATTGTCATGTGACCACATCGAGACAGATACCATGATATTGATATCATTACGTCTAATAAATAGTTAGCGTTTTGAGAACATTATTAGATAACTTTGAAGAATGTTCTGTTCAAAATGTGAATAACTTTGAGAGAACCTTTTTCTGAAGTCCTTAATCACACATGACATACAGACATATAAACCGTCATGCTTGTGGTGCAGAAAAATCCAAAAGTCAGACAAGTTCATTTAACACATGCATAAGCTGTGCAGTGGAATGCAAAAGCGTGCTCTGTGTGAACGACCCTTAACATGTTGAAAAATCTATCAGACCTTGATCTTATCAGTTTAAGCAGCTCACTATATTGCAGATAAGCTTTTCAAACTCGCGGGCCGCAGCTTGCAAGTAAAGTGGAGTTGTGTTTCAGTTTGCATGTGAATAGGGCGTTTGCATAGTAGCAGCAAAAAATGGACCATTTAATTTTTAGGGTCAGTGAGAAGGAGGAGAAAGGTCAGTAACGACTCAGAAAACACTTTTCTAACATTAAAAACTGGCCTCTAGAGAATATAAAAAAATGTATGATGATATCTATTTAAGCAAAAGCTGTCAAGTATTGTTTTTCAGCCCTCACAGCCACTCCTTACTGTAACTAAAGCTGAAAATGTGCTATCCTCCAGCGCTGGAACAACAAATTTGGTGTTTGTTAGATGGTGAAGAGGTTCATGGTAATTTTGGGCTTTGTAATGACATGCTGGCGAAAGAATTCCAAATGGCAGCAAGTCTCACAATAGAGTAGATTCAATGAATCGCCCATTAACGCGCTGATGAAAGCCCTCTGTGCTGTCATCCACACCCAGCCCTCGCGCCATTACCCAAGGTGGCTCTCGGCAGCCCTCAGCCAACACAAGCAGAGACCCATTGACTTTATTAGGTTGGCCTCACGTCCCAACTGGTGTGGTCTGACATCAGACAGGCTTAGTCTCCGACTGGAATCCCCCCTTTGGGTCTGCCATGATTCAGGCGATGATATCACTTCCTTCCCAACCCTAACACAACGACTGTGTTGCTGGGTGAATCCATTGTGGAGGAGAAGCTGCTCTGAAATGCATGACATATGGTAAATAATCTCCACCTACCTCATCCTCGCTGGTTTCTATTTTGTCTCCTCAATAAGAGACTTAATGAATGTTTTGTTCAAAATAAAACTTTGCTTAACCACACACGGTTGGAACGCGTTCAGTTTGCATCACTAGCAGCACCAGATGTATGTTTTCTTAATGGATTATGACAAATCGCATTTGGCTATGCGCTGATTAGCACGCAGTCCAACGCGACGGTCAAGCTGCCGTGATTTATCGCAGCGATTCCGATGACAGCTGGGTGTAGAAAGTCTTTCGGATTCATTTCCTCTGTTCATAAAGGGTATAAACACTGCTGTTTCTCATGGTACACTACATTTCATTTCGACATAAATACAATAGCTGCCACAAATAAGGTCACGCCATTGCTGTGGCGTCCTTCGTATTAGTTAAAGGTTAGCGGGAAAGACAGATAGCCAAGTCTTGAGGAGATTCCAGCAACCACCCTATTTGTTTCGACCTTTCAGAACATGAACCGGATGACATTTGACCGTCACAATACGGTCATCACCCAGCACCTTTCGCGAAAGGAGCGGGCGGGAGTCGGTGACTCGGCAGGACTGCTGTAAGCAAACACCCCGTGCCAATTTCTCTGAATCTATTAGCAGTTCATTTCCATTCGTGACCACAGACCATTGTTTTACCTCACAGCAAGGAGTATCGAGTGGCCGTAACCAGGACGTCTCAGACAACACGACGACGCACATGGCAGTGGTTTCTGTTGTGTTTGTGGGCTGAAACTGAACTCTCGGGTGGGTGGTACAGGGCTCTCCCACAGCTCTGAGCTAGTGAGGTTGGCCCTGTTTACCATGGAATCATCCCACGGTGGGAGAGCGTCAGCTTCAAGAGGTCTTCGAGACCCCTCATTCACTGGAGAAGCAGCTGAGTCATTTCAAAATATCAGTGTTTACCAAGGGTTTACATGACCCCTTGCTGCTGTGGAGAGGACTCAGTGTTTCCCATGGTCGAACATGTTTTTATTCAAACGACTGAAAACATATTAATCACACGTGGGTGAGACGAGGCAAACCTAGAGTTGCCGTACACACCGAACTTACATCAGCCTGACATATCATAACACCGGTGCTTTGATCTTGCTGCTTCCTGTCTCCTGACGATGTCATTCCTGACTCATGAAAAACAATCGCCTATGCCCTTCCATGACATCAACTTTCCTGTAGCCATCCCAGGCATGATACCAGAGGACAAGTACCTCCGTATTGACATGGTAACGGTATGGATTAGTTTTGGGGGATTTTCTAATGAATGGGGTGTTTTTAATCACCACGTATGAATCATGTCTGCAACAATTCGAGTAAATTACCAGTGATTATGCGGCAGCCGCAAGTTGTACCATCTTCACAGCGGTAATACCTTGGTCAGTAGGCCAGGAACTCTCTGCCAACTGGAAAGCTCTAGAGACGCAGGCTGGGAAAAACTGTCAGCGGCTTTAAATGGGCAGCGCTGTGGCTACTCGAATTAGACCTTAACTAACGGAAAAACAAGCAGGAAGCTCTTTGTGGGGAGTGCAGGAAGAGGCAAGGAGGCGGCGCTAATCTGGTGACATGCTGCATGTTTTGGTCTCGAGAGCAGTCGTGGATGCGGCTGTGCACTCGCTAAGAAGTCAGTTGCAATTTATCTTGGGATAATGAGAGACTGGGCAGCCTCTAACTGACGGTTTAGCTGTAATGGTCTACCGCTGCCCTATTCCACACTGTTCATCTTAAAATCATCGCCCCATAGTGATGCAGCAAGCACCACCTGAATTATATTAGCGCTGCGCCGAAACCTATTGTGCTGCCTCGCCGTCTACTGCCTACATAGGAAGCTGCCTTCCTAGTCAGCATCTTGAAACCTCACAAGTGACCCGTCTGGGAATCTGTGTGCACCACACGAATATTGTTTATAGTAGTAGTGGCCCTTTCGGGCTGCGTGCGGACAGTGTGTGTGGACATTAAGTTGAAAACTACGTCACATGGACTGTTTTGGCCTTTGGCATCGAAGTGTGCCAATGATGCCGCCGGTTCACTAGGTTTTGGAAGCAAGCAAGTATGGGATATCCGATGCGAGCGAGATGCATTATGGAACAGGCTACTGAAATCTCTTTCCAGCTGTTTGTTTTATGATCCGTTTATTTTTCCTAAATGATAAAACACTGGGTCCCAGTGTTCACTGAAAACTATAATGTAGACTATGACCCCAGGCAGATCTTTGAAAGCTCTACTGTAATAAAGCCAAGTATTTTTATAAGCTGCCTTCTAACCATAATAATAGATCACATATCAAAATAAGAGGCTATGCTGGCCATTCTCTGCCCCCCTTCAGAATGGTAAACTTGATCACAGCGCATGCTGGCGCAAGATTCATAACGGTTCTTAGAAATACTAGTAGCAATTAGACATTATAATCCCCAGACTAGAGTGATTCCTCTGGCATGACAGCAGCCTTTGTCTGTCAAACCACTGACGCATGCTCTAATAATCTACATTGTATTTCAACTAGTGAAACTACTCATGAAGTGAAACTGAACATATGTATTAAGCCTGAATATTTCTGGCACATTTATTTTGCAAGTGATGTTTCCAAATCAGTGCTTGGTCAAAACCACATTCCCCCTTGTCTTCGCGTAGCCACATTTTTTTTTATTACCAACATAAAGTCTAGTCCACTTTGCACTTTCGCATGGCCAAGAACCGCCTACTTAGACAGGAAGTGGCTGTCTGACCGACACGCAAGGGGACCAATCTCCAAGCGTAACTCTTTCGAGTATCTCCTCAAGACTTGCATAAGGACGTGATTTTGATCTCCTGACAGACCGAACCGGTGAATTCTGCACAGCGCCAGCCAGTCAGAATGCAGCGTACCATGTGTTTTGGAGCTCTTGCCAAGTTTCCGTGCATTGTGCACCGAAGGTCCTTGTGGGTGTGCCAACTTTTCTGTCACCATGTCGGTTGTTTCGCAACGATCTTCGTTAGGCTGAGTATAAAGTGCGAAGACCGGCACAGACATAAAGCAGAGCTCAAGTGCCCTTTTCAAGACCTCTTCTGTTATGGTGCATAAAAGAGAGAGCGAGGAAGGAGGAAAGAGGAAGAGGCGGGTATTCTTTGTGTGCTCTGGGATGACTTACCACACAGGATGTGGCGAAGAGGGAAAGGACAACACTGCACTCTTTCATGTCCCATTTCTGAAGTCTGGAACGTGGCGACTTCTTAATTCTGTGCGTATGCGGCTCTGACGCGGATCGCAGATTAATATGAGCGATGACCGCAGCGCTGTTTCCGTGTTATTAAGCACCGTAAGAGCTATGAATACGTGATCCCGCAGGCTAAAAGGACAATGAAAAGTTCCACGGGATACAAAATCCCATGAGCGAGGCTCTGCGGTGACGCTAATATTTCAAATCGAACTTCCTGCCTCTCCTCGAGTGCTGAAATATTATGAAGTTTATGCAAAGAAAGCGGTCGGCCTGAGACACTTCAGCGTAGCCACATGGAGTCTGCAGCCAGAAAAAAACATCCTCACGGTGACTCCACAGTCTGCGAAACATGGGAAGGATTCTGGCGTGGTGCTCTCGCTCATCCTGTGTGTACAGTACCACGCTTACAGGAGAGCTAATAATACGCTCCCGGGGCCTGCTCAGCACTGAGGAAAGTGCCTGCCAGTGGTTTCGGCTGCTTTGCTCTCAACACTGCCTGGTTTTGGCCGTCTGTCATATTCTGATGGAGTGCTGGGTTCGGCGTATTCAACTACCTTCTGGCTTGGGCAAGAACAGCTCACATGGCAAAACAAAAGGGTATAAATACCACCCAAACCTTCCTGCCGCAGCGCCTGCATTCTGTGGAAAACAGCTTAAGGCACGAGAAACCCACGGCAAAACGAGGGTTCTCACGGTATATTAATGACTCTCGAGCGAACGTGGCGTGCTGCGGGATAGCGGTCCCTGCGATAGCAGCCGAGTTCATAAGGTTACGGAGTGTGCTCGAGCTTGTCTGGCCTTGCCCTAATTTCCAAATGCAGGAATGCAGGTGACCCGATCGTCATCCGCAGCAATGCTCGTTGCCAAAATACAGCGAGCGGACACGAGTTGCGCAGAAGTCACACAAACTCCAGCGTGGTGCTATTTGCAACCAGAGTAATAATTGTGGTTCTGAAAAAAAGCTGATATAATGGTGGAGGACTGCAGACTTTCAGCGCTGGAGGCTGGATGAATGGGGGAAAGCCAAGCGCACTAACCCTGTTGACATTCGTCGACTCGCTTTTGCAAACGTGCGTTATCTCTGCAGCTGCCTAAAATAACTGTTTTGAAACAGGTTTTTCTGCTGGGAATCGTAATTGCTTGAACATCAGAAGGCACATTTGTTTACGAAGCTCTGTTCTTTTTTACATCGCTTCAGCTTGGCAATAACAAGAGGAATTTTACTGTGTTTATAAGTTCAGATAAACACTCTGTGACTCATTGATTCTCTTCAAGAATATCATGGATGCTGATCTGAAAAGTGGGTGTTATTTGGAAAATCTGTTTGTGGACTGCGAATGTTGAATTCTGTGCGAGTCGTTCAATGCGGTATAGATTGTATAGGAACAAAAACATCTGTTTTAGCAGTATTAATGAACTTTTCGCTGCTGTCTCAGAAGCTAGTGAGCTGCCTTCTTAGACAGGATGTTTGGAGGCAGCTCATTTGAATTGTTCTGTTTTTTCCTCTACCTGGGTGGCTCAATAGGTACAACATCCAAAATGCTAAAGAGCTCACTTGGCATGATGCCCAAAACATGCTGTCTAGGTAGGCAGCTCAATATATGTCCAATACTAGTATTTACATAGGAAGCTCACTAAATATGATGCCTAATATTTGTTATCCAGGAGTGGCAGCCCACTTGGCATGATTCCTACAACTGGTGTCTAGTTCAACACACATACTATCTAGGTGGGTGGCTCACTAGGTATGATGCCCAAAACTGTTGTAGGCAGTGCAGTATGTATTACATCAAAATGCAGTCTGTGTAGAATGCTCACTAGGCGTCACAACAGAAATGTTGACTAGGTAGGCAGTGCACTAGGCATTACATCAAAAATGCTGTCTAGGTAGCACTATACCAAAAATGCTGTCTATGTAGGCAGCTAACTAGCCATTACACCAGAAATGCTGTCTATGTAGGCAGCTCACTAGGCATTTCACTAAAATGCTGTCTATGTAGGCAGCTCACTAGGTATTACATCAAAAATACTGTCTAGGTAGCATTACACTAAAAATGCTGTCTATGTAGGCAGCTTACTAGGTACTGTATTTCACCAAAAATGCTGTCCAAAAATGCTGTCTAGGTAGGCTGCTCGCTAGACATTACACAAAAAATGTTGACTAGGTAGACAGTGCACTAGGCATTACATCAAAAATGCTGATTAGGTAGGCTGCTCCCTAGTCATTACACCAAAAATGTTGTCTATTTAGGTCGCTCACTAGGCATTTCATCAAAATGTTGTCTATGTAGGCAGCTCACTAGGTACTGTATTTCACCAAAATGCTGTAGGCAGTGCACTAAGCATTACATCAAAAATGCTGTCTAGGTAGGCTGCTCTCTAGGCATTACACCAAAAATGTTGTCTATGTAGGTAGCTCACTAGGCATTTCACCAAAAATGCTGTCTAGGTAGGCAGTGCACTAGGTATTACATCAAAAATGTTGACTATGCAGTCAGTTCACTAG
>JAHKKF010503146.1:0-17118 GCA_019740295.1 Labeo calbasu
TTCACAAACAAACATAATCCACTGCATCTTCAGCGGCTCAGATGTCGGGAGTAAATGACGACCACTATGTTCATTATTACATCCAGCAACACAACACAACAATCGCTCAATCGGAGATATTCTTGTCTAACTTACATCCCTCCTTCGGCATCGAAACAATGGAGGTCTGACTGTTACAGCTGATCTGAGGTAAGACGCTCATGTCAATCAACTATTGTGGGAGCGGCCTCTGTCGGTGTGATGCCACACCGATGTTGTTAAATGAAATATTTAATTGATATGATTAAATATTAATTACATGTACTTTGGGGTTAAGGTTAGCGTTTAGTTTAGATTTACTTATAATTATGCATAATGTAACTGTTTATACTACTATGAGTGTGTGTGCACCTCCTTAGCCATATTTTGTGAAGACATTTGTACCCAGAAGGGAGAAGAACCTGACAAAAACTCCTTTGTGGAGGGTGTCCTCAAAAAAAAAAAAAGAAAAAAAGAAATATATATAAAGTATATGAAGAGTTCAGATGCAAAAGCCTCTAAATCCATCTGACCTATTTCTTTAAAATGAGCATTTCTTTCTGGCTACTTTGTATGGGTTTCTATGTAAGTACTGGCACTTCTGAGTGGGCTGAGGCTGGATTTTACCGAGTTTGAAGTAAAAGTATTTGATGGACGTATAATATGTGTCAGGAGCATTCACTCAGTATCATTATCTCATTTTTGACCAAGATGGCTTTTAGCTGGTTTTGCATATGAACTCTTCATATATATTTTTAACTGTAAAAATAGTTTTCTGTAAGGATTAGGTTGCAGTACATTATATAACTAGCCGTATGCAGCATAAAAACAATAGAAGTCTATGGCATGTCTCTATTTAGATGGCTATGTGTACTTGTCAATACTTGCGAGGACCAAATGTCCTTATTTATATTGTGAAGTACAACCCACTAGGACCAAGGCCATAACCATATCTTGAACACTGGGGGGACCAAATATATATAGGCTATAATATTTAATGTTTACTTAGCTATCTAAATGGGGACATTACATAAATTCTATTGTTATATATATATATATATATATATATATATATACAGATATAGATAGCTGTATAGGTTTGATTGCTAATCCGTGAAGCGGCTTGACTGGAGTTCAACAAGCCCAAAAGGGCCCACGTCACACTCTCTTTATCTCCCTGCACTGGCTGCCGGTTGCGGCTCACATCAAGTTCAAGACACTGATGCTTGCATGGAACAGCCACAGGCTCAGCACCCGCCTACTTCCACTCACTTTTACAAATCTACTTTTCCTTCAGAAGTCTGAGATCCACTAGTGAGCGACGCCTCGTGGTACCATCACAGAGAGGCACAAAATCACTTTCCAGAACATTTTCGTTCACCACTCCTGGCTGGTGGAATTATCTTCCAACCCCTCTCCAGAACGCTGCTTCCCTGACAATTTTCAAGCAACAGCTGAAAATTAATCTCTTTCATCACTATTTGACTTCATCCTAAAAAAAAAAAAACTAAACAAAAACTTTTTCTTTTTTTTTAATCTTTCCCTTTCTAATGTGTGCTTATTTGAACAATGCTTGAAACTTGGTATTACGAGCACTTCTGTTTGCCTCTTTAAGATGAATCGCTTTATGTATCCCCCAAGTTGCTTTGCTTCTCCTAAATGTAAATGTAATCCTAACCCACACTGTAACCCTACCCCTCAGAGAAAACTTTCTGCATCTTTACAATTTAAAGACGTTGTGTACTTTATTTTTTATACCAGTTCTACAAATGTGGACATCCCCAAAGAGAGTTTTTTGGAGATTTTGTCAAGTTTAGCTCACTTTGTCCCCAAAATAGGGTTAAAGGGTTACTCCACCCCAAAATGAACATTTTGTCATTAAAAACTTACCTCCATGTCATTCCAAACCTGATATTTTTGATGCGTTCAGACAGCTCTCTGACCCTTCCATAGACAGCAGTATAATTAACACGATTAACGTCCAAAAACGTAGCAAGGACATCTGTAAAATAATCCATGTGACATCAAGGGTTCAACCGTAATTTTACGAAGCTACAAGAATACTTTTTGTACACATAGAAAACAAA
The DNA here is from genome assembly GCA_019740295.1 of Labeo calbasu. Taxonomy (NCBI): domain Eukaryota; kingdom Metazoa; phylum Chordata; class Actinopteri; order Cypriniformes; family Cyprinidae; genus Labeo; species Labeo calbasu. Next base: position 2,106 of record JAHKKF010503146.1, read on the forward strand.
AATAACGACTTTATTCAACAATTCAACTCCTCCGCATCACCCTAGCACCATTTTGAAGAGTATACACTGAATGCAAATGATGTATGCTGTTTTGTGTCATCTGTGCAACGCGAATGCATTTTCTACGTTTATTTACACTTTGATTTGAACGAATATAACGTATCCTTGTGTTGGGAGTGCAACGGACACAAAACAGCATACGTTGTTTGCGTTCAGGTGATACTCTCCAAAATGGCGCTAGGGTGATGTGGAGGAGACGAATTGTTGAATAAAGTTGTTATTTTTGTTTTCTTTGAGTACAAAAAGTATTCTTGTAGCTTCGTAAAACTACGGTTGAACCCCCTGATGTCACATGGATTATTTTACCGATCTCCTTGCTACGTTTCTGGACGTTAATGGTGTTAATAACATGTCTGTGGAAAACAGTTTTTGAGGTAAACTCACAGCTTCACTGTTTCTCGAGAGATCTAACGTTATTGTTAAAATGACCATATTTGAGGAAAAAGCCAAAGAGTTTGCATCACTAGATATAGCGGTCCATCATTAAACATTTATATTGTAAAACAGTTGACTAATATTAAATGATTTGAAACTTCTATCTTACCTCGTATTCTTTCAGTGTTGAACTGAAGCTTCGTGCTGGAATTTACACTCTGCTTCTGTGAACAGTAAACCCCGCCTACTTTGATTTGATTGGCCAAACCAATGATTTTGACATAGATGAGCGCTATTAGAGCGCGGAGGCAGACCAGACTGAAAATGTAACTTTTAAACCATTTTGTCCTCAAAAAACATAGCACGGAGGCCCTGGTGAGGACATTTGTCTGGTCCTCACTAGTTAAATAGGCTTATAAATCAGCAAAAGGATGTTTGTTTTTTAATCTAGTTTTGTGCACATGTTTTTGTGAGATGGATAAGTTTAACGGTAGGGGTTGGGTTAGGTGATAGAAAATATCATTAACCTGATAGAAAATCAGGCTGTCATGGAAGGCTATGCAGTGTCCTCACTGAGACAGTGAAACAAACGTGTGTGTGTGTCCATGCATGCAAACTCATTTTTTAAGCGAGTGTCTGATGAATGTTGAGAGATGCACACACTGCTCATTTCGAGTTAATTGGCTGTTGACAGCAGTTAAAGGAAAGGTCCTGCGCTGCCTCCCTGCACATTTATCTTGCTATTAGAGCAGGCACTTGGGTTTTTATTGGACTAATTAGCACTCTCTTTCTGTCTGCTTAACACTGGCCTTACAGCATGTGCACTCCTGCAATATGTGTGTTTGTGAAAGAGTTCATACACTGCACATCTCTGTAATGATTATCTCAATTAGGCAAACACTTTGGCCTCTGTTAACGGGTCTTCATTCTCGTTGCTGTAAAGGTCTCAGAGTGCTTGAGAAAGTCAAATCTGAGACCGGATAGAGGAAACTCACGCTCGCCCTCTTGTGTTCAGAGATTGTATTTAGATACTGAAGAAGGACAAACTGATTTTAGGCCAGTTTGCCACATGTCTTTTATACAGTTCATTTATTACAATTTCTTTTCTCCAAAAGAATAATTTGCTATTTTGTATAGTGCCTTTGAAGTTACTTTTGATTAGTAATTATTTGTGCTTCGACATTTGTTTTACTGTGTCGTTTATTGTTTCCATTAAATAACACATTTCAAATATGGATGCTTTCTTAATTTGTAATTCAGCATTTTTCTTCTCAAATCGGTGTCAAACAGGTTCCATGTGACTTACTCACCCCACAGAGTGTGACAACATGCCCCATCAAGGTAATTTAGATTTTTTGTTTGTTAAGAATGAACAATATTGTCAAATCAGAATGGAGTGTGACAAGAAGCTTGCAATCATTCATACAGAGAGTGAATCTATGAATATGACAGACATGTAATGAATAAACAAGTGCTATTATTGTTAACTAAAACTATTACAAACTGTGAATTGAAATAAAATAAAAAATAAATATTGGATGAAAAAACTATCTGGGAAAAAAAAGAGTTCAGGCTGAAGTACTAAAATTACCTAAACTAAAACTGAAATAAAAATGAATGAAAAGTACATAGCAATATAGAAAATAGAAAAAAGCAAAAACAAATAAACAAACAAACAAAAAACCCAAAATATTAATAAATACTATATTAGTATATAAATAATACTAAAATATGCCATAATAGCACTAAGAATCAACAAAACAATTTCACATATTGGAAAATCACCTGTGTTTAAATCTTTATTTATCCAACTTTTATAACAACTATTTGTTGTATAATCAAAACAGACATCCTATTTTAAATTTTGCATTTGCATTTATATTATTTCTGTACTTTAATGAATCTTGTTTTCTTGTTGTCTTTTAAATCCACATCCAGTGAGATCTACACTTTTATAATGTTTATTTAAAAGTGTCATAAATGTGAGGCACATACAGTAAATACACAGCACAACACAGTACAAAACCACACAACAATAAAAAAAAAATACATTTATTTATTTATGGCTGGATGTATTTTTATGTTTAGATTGCATAAAAATTGATTACTGCCAAGCATACAGCTCAAAACATACTAGCAAGTACCTAGCATGTCATTTTCTAGCACCAATAATAAATAAAAAAATAAATAAATATAGCTACAAGCAGCGATTACTGGGGTTCAAGCACTTTAAAGCACTGAAGCACATATGAAAAAAGACATTACACATTATTTATCAAGCCTGTAACAACCTAAAGCAATGACAAAAAAACATTTTTTGGCAAATCCAGGTCATTTATCATAGAAATATGATGTTTTACAAAATTCCCAAGGTTTATCTCCCTAAAACTTTGCATGCTTGTTTAGAATCACCTGTTGCATGTGCTCACCAGGTTTTGTGAAGTTTTGATCATTATTGACCTAAACAGTCCAGAGAATTGTACTTCAGTGTTTTTTTTTTTGTTTCCAGATTGAGCAAAAAATCTAGGACTAGTTCGCAAAGGTAGTTTTTTTTTTTTTTTTACATTTTCTCAGTCACAAAAATCACAATCAATCACCCCTTTGACAAATGGTTTGAATGACAGCAGTGGTTCTAGAGGCAAAGTTGTTTGGAATGAGGAGTTCTGTCATATGATATGAATATCATGCGTATGTGTGAAAGAAACGCACAATGTACAACCATTTACGCCCTTGAAAAATGTGATATTGCCCCCCACTGACCAACTTCTCTCAAATTTCTCAGACCTTTAGGGCTGTGAGTCAAACAGGCCCCCACCGAGTTTCATTCTGATTGGCCTCCGTTAACCTTGTCTAATAGGTGTTCAAAATTCATCGGCCATGTTTTAAGGTTTTTGAGATACTTAAATGTCCTTATAGCCACTTGTGGCACTTCGAACCAAGACCGTGGGTACCGATTTTCATGTTGATAGGAAAAACGGTGTAGTTATAGCCATTTTTATGTTTTTTCCCCTTCTTATTGTGCCACCAAGTGGCCAAGCTCCACAACTGTTCAGCTCAGATTCAGCTCTTACATACACGTTGTGAATTTGGAAAAGATATCTCATTCTGTTCAAAAGTTACGTTATGTTCAAACGTTTTGGCGTCGCTTTGCAACGGAGAGTTGAAAGTTCAACTTTTTTTTTCTTGCATCCTGCACTGGTTTGGTTCAGATCGGGTGAAAATCTAGGACTAGTTCGCAAAAGTAGGTTTATCAAAAAAAGTGAAATTCTCGAAAACTGTTGCGTTTTGTCAGGCGTGAGCCAAGCATTTTGATGACGAGACACTTCAGCTTGGAATGAACGGTTTAGGAGTTATGAGCAATTTTGTGGTTTTGATCACTGAAGTGCCCCGTGAGGCCATTTGGGGCAAGCCTTCGTGACATTGTCAGCGGTGTAAGTACTACCATCCCTCCAAGTTTCAAGTCTCTACGACATACGGTTTGGTCTGCCTGATCAGTTTTACGTGAAGATTGCTGATCCTTAGCCATTCTAACAAGTAACATAGGGTAATAATTGTAAATAAAGGTAAAAGTGAGCAGAACTAAGCCCCAATGGCCACATGATGAAGAAAAAAATTTGAAAAAAAATGTATAGGTCATCGGATGCCCATTTTCCACAAGTTGATATGATTCTTTAGTGTCTTAATGAAAAGTCTGTAACATGCTTTGGTTGAGATTTCTCACTGGTAGTATAAAAAACACCCTTTTTACCTTGTCAAAATCAGCTCTGCAAAAATTAACCTCTTCTGATTGAGGTTACTTTAAATGTTAATTAGCTCTGCTCGCCCCGCCCCTCTCTTCTCTCTGTGGAGTGATGAGCCTGTTTACTTTAGCCACATTTAGCCACGTTTAGCCATGAAACTTGCTAACTAGCACGTTATGAGGAAAGCTGATTGCAAAGATTCATAAAAAAACCTTAAACTCACGTCTGCTGTAGGTGAAGCTGGATCACGAATGATTCGTGCAAACATAGATGCATTTATGTAGATCGGGAGGCATATTTCCTTCACAAACAAAAGTCATCCACTGCATCTACAGCGGCTCAGATGTCAGGAGTAAATGACGACTACTACGTTCATTATTATATCCAACAACAGAATACGTCAATTGCTTAGGCGCCATTTTTGTATGCATCCCTTTTCCATCATCGAAACAATGGCGATCGGACTGTTACAACTCATCAGGGCGGGTCTAAGGTAAGATGCCAATATCAATCGATCTATCATGGGAGCGTTCTCTGTCTGTGTGACGTCACACAGACAAGATGCTGAGAATGGCTTGATTTGAAAAAGGCGAAATTATTTTTACAGATTAAATAAAAACCACTGGGTGGATTTTTTATCATTATAGGGTAGATTTGTACATACACTGCCAACACACATTTATGTTCAAACAACATGTAAAAGTGAACTTTGCATCCGATGACCCCTTTAATAATTTTGTGTTTGCTACATTTGTGTTAAGCGAATCATGTTAGCGAATGCTAATAAATGCAAAACTTTCTCTTAGCAATGCAAAACTTTCTTTTCCATCACCATGTCCCCTTAGGAACTCCGCGTTGAACCATCTTTACTGAATCATTATTAAACATGTTTGCAACCTCAACAAACCAGTTTTTGTGGATAATGACATCAGTATGGCATGGGACCTTTTATGGCTCAATAACACTAATTCTTGCTAATTTAGACCATCAAAAAAAGCTCTATCACAGTGAAAATGACACACACAACACTACAAATGGAGCACATTTCCATGTGTGTTTACATCACAGTGGCAGTAGCTGACAGAGAGGTTTGATGACAATTCCCAGCACCACTCCTCGGCCCAGTCCTGAGGCCTTATCCAGCACCTTCAGCCTCAGCGCCAGATCTCTCAAATTCCCCTGCTGCTCCTCGGGCTCCTGGAAGAAGAAATCTTCATTGAACACAGGGTTACGGCAGTTCCTGATGATGGCGCTGTGTTGCCGCTGCAGCTTGCCTGGAGTGAGGCTTAGGGTCAAGCTGCAGGTCAGAGGTCGAAGGTCACTGATGTCTCTCAAACCTTCCACAGAGATCACACGGATGCGAATTGTCGTAGAGCACCCGGCTGCGCTGGTCCTGAAAGCAGAGACGCGCACCCGGCCTCTCTGAGGAAGAGGAAGCACGTGCTCCTGATGGAAGCGTTCCTGGCAGTGCAGCATGTCTAGTGGGAACTGGATGGGCGGGGCTAGTTTGGCGCAGCGGGACGTTTGAATAACTTTAGCACGATAAGGGACTTTTGAGATGAATTTTTTATCAGGAGTAGAGTGAACTTTCTTTTTCTCATTTCTAAAGGCATCTAGCTGAATCGGCTCTTCAGAGATTGGCTGTTCGCTGGTGAAATCCTCCCTTCTGATTGGTGGAGGTGTTGAATAGGGCGAAGAGTCAGCAGAGGGTGTGTCGCTCTCAGTGCTGGCCGTCTTCAGCACTGCTCTGCAGGACAGTTTGGGTGTTTTGATGGTCATTCGCTCTAGTGTGTAACTGGTAAGTGCCGAATGGAACAAAGACTCTTTGCGACGCGTGTTCGGACTTTCGAATAAACCAGATTCGTAGCATTTCAGTGAATATGGGATGGGTTTGAGTTTGTTTAAAGCCGCTGTAGATTTGTTTAGACTCGCTCTCAGTGGCTGAGCGGTGCCAGGTCTTGACAGTGATGTTTTTGCAAAGCTGGGAGCTTTTTTTTCTTCGTTCAAACACTGTGAGATTTTTTCAGCGTCTGCCATGAGGCAGCGCTTGGTCAGTTTGGGCGGCAGGAAAAAGTCAGGGATTTTATCAGGTGTGAGGACGTTGCTGTGCAGTTTATTGAAGATGCTGGTCTTGGCTGAAATCTCCTCTTTGTTTTTGCTGATGAGGTGATTGATCTGCACCGGCAGACTTTCTGCTCCCGCTTGCACTTTCTGTAGGATCCACATTGTGGCTGATAACGCAGATCAACTCTGCAAAGAAAGAAAAGATTCAAGGGATAGTTCACTCAAAATTTTAAAGTTGTCATCATTTACTCCCCCTCATGTCATTCCAAGCATGTCTGACTTTTTTTCATCTGCAGAACACAGAAAAGATATTTTGAAGAATACAAACTGAAAGCCATTGACTTTCATGAGACTGGCAAATACTGTAACACTAAGACATTTCTCATCTTCTGCTCCACAGAAGAAAGAAAATCATACCAGTTTTGGAATTACATGATGACACAATTTTCATTTTCAGAACATATATCTTATTAATATTAAATTAATACTATTTTAAACAACTGTATTTGGTCTGACACAGTTTAACCTTGAGGTTTTGTCATATTATTTTCACTGTGATAATGTGAGAAATGTTGAAGGTGTTTAGTTTGACTGTATACACTATAAACATAAACTATGCACTAGACCTAATGTCTAGTGTATGAAGTTTTGAAAAGCAGTTTGTGGTCCAGATTTACAGTCTAATAGTCCATATTTTTCTGTCCAACAATCCACTTTTTTGGGGTGTGAATAAGTGTATCACCTTCTTCATGTTGGAATTTTCAGTGTTAACTTACTACACACACTATACACTTTAAACTACAAAATGGCACAGAACAGTGCACAAATACACAAATTGAATCACACCTATACTACCTGTCAATAGTTTTTTAACAGTGAGATTTTTAATGTTTTTTTTAAAGAAGTCTCTTCTGCTCACCAAGCCTGCATTTATTTGATCCAAAATACAAAACAGTAAAATTTCGAAATATCTTTACTATTTTTATATTTGAATATATTTTAAAATATAATTCCTGTGATTTCAAAACTGAATTTTCAGCATCATTACTCCAGTCTTCAGTGTCACATGATCCTTCAGAAATAATTCTAATATTCTAATTTGCTGTTCAAAAAACATTTATTATTATTATCATTTTGTTGAAACAGCTGAGTAGATTTTTTTCAGGTTACTTTGATGAATAGAAAGGTTCAGAAGATCAGCATTTACCTAAAACAGAAATATTTTGTAACATTACAAAAGTCTTTATCATCAATTTTGATCAATTTAAAGCATCCTTGCTAAATACAGTTTTCAATATTGATAATAATAAAACAAAAAAAAAATTCTTGAAGAGCAAATCAGCATATTAGAATGATTTCTGAATCATGTGACACTGAAGACTGATGATGCTAGCTATGATGAAAAAACTAGCTTTGATCACAGGAATAAATTACATTTTAAAATATATTCAAATAGAAAACAGTTATTTTAAATAGTAAAAATATTTCACAATATTACTTCTTTTGCTGTACTTTGGATCAAATAAATGCAGGCTTGGTAAGCAGAAGAGACTTCTTTAAAAAGATTAAAAATCTTTAAAAACTTTTGACTGGTAATGTATAATACAATTAATTAATTAATTAAAAAATATATTATCATGACATTTGTTTAAATAAACATTATTGTGTATAAATAAATGTATTTATTTATTTACTTATTTTTTAATTTTCTTTCATTAGTAAGACATATTACAAATGTACCTGCTCATGTGGTATTAGAAACATTTATATGTGCCAGCACTAATATTACCATTAATGTATTTACATTTAGAAATGCCAGATATTTATATTAAATGTACTAGTGTTACAGTTGCCCCATTACAGGAGTAACTGGTTAGTGGTAACTGTAACTTTAATTTAATTCAAATTTTAATAACTTTAATTAAAAAATTATAATTTACTTTATCTCAAATGAGAATGCATAAAATGATTAAAAAGTGTTGGAATAATACTAAGTCTCAGGAAGAGAAAATGTTAAACAACTGATAAGTCAAGAACAATTTTATACTTTTCAAATTTAATATTCATTACATGTTTTAATGAATCAAAAGTCATTCAGTTCTTTTTAAAATAACTATATATATATATAATATATGTATTATTACACATTAAGTTATGCAACTAAAATGTTAAACGTATTAGTATGTAGAAATTAACATCAACATAGAGTGATGAATGTAAAAGTATTGTTTATTGTTAGTTCATTATGTCTAATGATGATTTTGTCCTTACCTGTTGGATGATCTGCAGTGGAGATCTGTGAGTTACTTCTTAGTGGTCAGTGTGTACGTTTGAATGTGTAGTTCAGCTCTGTCCATCATTTATTTCAATACACAGTGACCAATCACAGCAAACTTTCTGTATAGGCCACCTCTCTCTTTCCTCTGTATGTTGCCTAGAATAGTTTCCTTATCAACTACCCTTGAAACTGGTTTCAGAAATGCTCCCACAATCAGTAACCTGTAAAACATTTATATCACAGACAGCCACACTGTTCTCAGATCAGATGCATATTTTTTTCTTTTTCTCACATTTAAAGGTCAGCAGTGACATCATTGGTGTCACTTCAAAGAGAAACCTTCGCTTAGAAAACAGTTTGGTCAAGCTCTGTTCTCCGGTTTAGCCTTCATGTCGTGGGTCAGAAGTCCCGCCGAGTCTACGGTCTCGATTAAAGGTTGGCGTCAGGTTTTTGATGGGTGGAATTATTCACAAAACTGTGCTCAGCTCCTTCTCTGGGTATGTCTTTTGTTGTATATCTGTTTGTTTGTAATGTAAGTTTAATGATTTTTGTATGTATTATTTATGTAGGCTAATCATTTTGAGGAGATATTGTTTACTTAAGGTTTTTTCATTGGCTCACATGGGACTTTTTTTTTAGAAACATCACACAATACAGATATGGGCCAGAATTGGTGAAAACAACAACTGTTGTGGTGTCCCACAACCAAAAAATTAATTGTATTATCTATAGAAACCCACAATAATATTTAAAACGTTAGTAAGCTTAATATATATATATATATATATATATATAATCATAATTTAGTGGGTACTTGCAGTTGGGAGGTGGCTGTCCCAAACTCTAACCCCTCAATTTTTTATGTTTATTTTATTGTTGTTTTTAAATTATCTTTTTGATTTTTTTTTAAATGTGAAGTTCCCATCATTTTGAGGCAAATTTGTTAAAAAGTATGAAAAATCTGTGTGTAACTTTAAAGAATGTCACTACCGAACACCTTTTTTCTATAATTAAACACATTTTTGGGTTATTCCATAACATTTAGTTTTTACATGTGTACAACTGTTCAGAACTGTGCTAGCTAACCGTGTGCTGATTAGCATTTGAGCTAGCTTCAAAAGTATCTAAAATTGTCACTACCAGTGTGACATCTTTGTTTTTTTGGGTGTTATTCCATAAAACTGTCTCTACGGTAACAATCACGACCGAAACATGTCATCATTGTTTCAGTAGTGACAAAAGGCAACACATAATCCTTTATTTGGGGGAAATAAACAAAATTTTAGTACACTTGCAAATTTTTTGTATTTCTGTTTTATTAGTGTTTTAATATGTGGGTTAAAACTCTTTAATGTGATGCGCTTGCTACCAAAACCTTACTGTCGCTACTAAAAATGTGCAGTCACGACTGAAACATGGGATGTTTTGTCAAAAATAAAGTATACTGAATTATCAACTAAGATGTTATGATGGTTCCATATTTATTCAAACTAATAAATCCTTAAGTTTGAAATCAGTATGATTTCTACTTTTTGCCTTTTACAAAGAAAAAATGGATTCAAAATACAACAAATCTCATATATCACACTATTGTTAAAATTGTATTTGCTATTGATTTACTTTCTGAAAACTTCATAATAAAATAGAAATAAATATATTTACAAGGAAGATGTAAGCAAAATCTTACCCTTTTCATTAAATTATATTTCATTCAAATATATTACTGTGTCTCGGTAGTGGCACATTTTGGGAGAGGACAAATATTCCAAAACTCTCTGAAAATACAACAGAATTAACTGCACAATTACTAGAAATGTGTACCTTGGATATTATACAATTTGCATACAAACAGAATTTGTGGAAAAAGACACATTGTTTTCAAGACGTTTCCAACTCTGAGTTTGAACCAGATCTGTACAATGACCCATATATGTTTATAAGCACATGCAATATTGTTATTCATTAAGAAGTGGTTAATTCTACCTTAAACATTATGAGACTGGTTATGTATTCACAATAAACTAGTGAAATACTCAAAACATTACACATAACCATATACAGCTTCACAAAAGGAAAAAATGTGCAATAAACTACTGAAATCCTCAAAACAATACACACAACCATATGTGACCTTGGACCACAAAACCAGTCATAAGGGTCTTTTTTTTGGAATAAAGCTTTCCACTGATGCATGGTTTGTTAAGACTTTTTTGATATATTTATAGAAGGAAATTTACAAAATATCTTAATGGAACATGATCTTTACTTAATACCCTAATGATTTTTGGCATAAAAGAAAAATAAGTTCGACCCATACAATGTACATTTGGCTATTGCTACAAATATACCCGTGCTACTTAAGACTGGTTTTGTTGTCCAGGGTCCCATATACAGTTTCACAGTGATTCCTACAGTGAATTTGGAGGTATTACCAAAAGCCACTGACAACAGTATTCGCTGACTGATATTTCACGGTTTATAGCTTTTTGGACTGTATAAATATTTAGGCAATTACAACGGGCAAACAAATATAATTGCCATTGACATTAAATACAGTGCTGCAACACCACCTGCTGGATTTTTTGTGTAAGTTAACCTGATTTTTGAAAACAGTTATTTTAGCTTTTTAGGATTTAAAAGTTATTTTTTCGGTATCTCGGCATGGTAGGCTACATAAAGACGGTAAGGTTGTTGGTCTCTAAAAAGCGGTTTTGACTCGCTGATATGGTCATTAGAAAAAGTAGCCTAGAGACTCGAAGTTGTCTCCAGTTGGTCAGATATATAATAATTCTTATATTTAGTAACTGTTTTTTGTTGTTGTTGTTAAATGAAATGCCATTTAAGCTTCCCAGTTTTGTTGTAAAGATATGAATAATTATTCAACCTGTAACGGAAGGAGAACGTCGATGGCGTGATCACCTAAAACCTGTTACTTTTTTCAGCGCTTCTGAGGATCAACCAATCACATTCGTTTGCGCTTACTAGCTACTTTATAAAATATATTTTAACCATTTCTAGAGCGAATTTGTACGACTTATACCAGTCTTTTCAATCTCAGGATATAAATAATGATTCGTTTTAGAATACAAATTACTCCACTGAGACAAAAAACGCTTTGAGGTTTGAATGTGTCGCAATGGAGGATTGTGTTTTCTGAGCCTCTGTGCGCCCCCTGAAGGAAGACATTCGTCTGCCTCATACGAAAACTCCTGTGGCGTGGTCACAGACACGCGTCAGTTTGTACGTCACTCACGACATGCGGATCTTCGGTCTCGCATCCTTTCCGTGACAGTCTGTTCTGCCGGTGTCGGGTGAGCACGATGAGGACGCCGCGCCTTCAGCCTGAGAACGAGGCAGCTCCATAAATCGCCGAGTAAGTGCTTCTATAGATACCAGCTCACGTGATGCTCGGATGAGCGGCATGTCTGTAAAATGATCGGTAAGACATTCAGCCGATCAGCTGCTCAGTCCGTTATCAACCAGCTTTCAGCTAAAAAGCTTTAGCTGGCAGAGATTACCTACTTATAAAGTCATGTAGTGGATTATTTTTTTTCTGAGAAGCGATACGGTAACCTGAGGTGTAAGTGCTTGAGTAATTGTACTTTATTACTAATATTACGGCTTAAGTATTTTGAATAATTGTAGTCAAGTGCTGTTGAAACTTACAGCTATTCAGCTACCTTTCTAAGGAAAGTTTTTCCCTGCTTAATTTTATTTTATTTTATTTGCTTTTTTATTATTATTTTAAACAGTCCATGAACCGCGTTTTAAAGTAAATTATAATTGTCGTTCACTTTCTTTTAACATAAAGCAAAACCATTTAACTATTTAATTCCAAATTATTCTTAGCTAAATTATGACAATAATTTACCTGGATTTTTTTTTAAAAGATCACTGCTAAGGTCAGGACTTAAAAATGAATGATAATTAAGTTGTTTGCATAATTTAATGCTTCTGATTTACTTAAGTGAAAATCTTGACTGTACCTCTTATTTTTTTAGTCAGTTTCAGACAATGTTATTTGGGACCCTGTACCACAATTTATACATCACCCGAAAACTGAATAAATAAGCTTTCCATTGATGTATGGTTTGTTAGGACAATATTTGGCCGAGATACAACTATTTGAAAATCTGGAATCAAAATATTTAGAAAATCGCCTTAAAGTTGAAGTCCAAATGAAGTTTTTAGCAATGCATATTACTAATCAAGAATTAAGTTTTGATGTATTTACAGTAGGAAATTTGCAAAATATCTTCATGGAATATGATCTTTACTTAATTTCCTAATGATTTCTGGCATAAAAAAAAATCGATAATTTTGACCTATACAAGGTATTGTTGGCTATTGCAACAAATATACCTGTGCAGCTTATGATTACTCTGGTTTTGTGGTCCAGGGTCACATTTTAGTATTATTTATGTACAGTACCTTATATTATTTATTAATATTGAGGATTAAGCTTTTATATTTTCAGATTTTATTTTAATTTGAATACTGAGTATGTTGGGTTGTAGTACTTAGTTGTGCTTTCATTTTTTTTTTTTTTTTAATTAAAGAAAAGCACAAGCATCTCAAGGCACAATACAAGTATCAAGTTGTTACAAAACTAAAAAAGTAGAAAAATAATAATAATAATAATAAATAAATAAATAGAAAACAAAAATAAGTGAGCATATTAAATGTCCACATTCCTATAAACATAATACAGTCACAATAATATAAGCATACAAATAAACATCTAAACAAGCAAGAAGTTGTAGAGAAAAAAATAAAAATGAAGAGGAAGCAAAAAAAACTTATTTTTATTATTTTATATTATTTATAATCTTTAATTTTGTAGCTTTTATTATTTGTAGCTTTTTATTTATATATATATTATTTATATTTAAATATATTTATATATTATTTATATAAATAATATATATTTATAGCTTTTATGTAGCTTTTTATTTATATATGGCTTAAAATAATTGTATTTTTGCTTTGTTAACTTTATTAATTTATAAGCTTAATTTATTTCAGTTATTTGCCAAGGCACTGTCTTGAATTTCGAGCTTTTTAGGTTCACAAAAAAAGGCTAGTATTCATATTTTCTGTTATTTTAGCTTTATTTCAATTACTGAAATAGTTTAGTTTTAGTTAAAAAAAAGTAAAAAAAAAAAAAAAATTGTATGTATACTTTTGGTTGGGTATACTTTGAGTAAAATTCAGACTGAGTTGCATTAGTTTCTTCTCTTCTCTTCTCTTCTCTTCTCTTCTCTTCTCTTCTCTTCTCTTCTCTTCTCTTCTCTTCTCTTCTCCGTTACATAAGTCTGTCTCCCACCACTGTACTCGTGGGAGCTCTATGACTCAAATGTGTCCTTGTTTGAGTCTAACTCCAGGCCACTTTGTTTGGCTTTGTTATCAACCTGTTGCGTTTACTTTGGTGTGTTCAGTCACTATCGGTTTGATTTGAATAAGCCTGTACTTGAGTCAATTGTAATCCTTTTCCTGTTTGTGCTTTATTCACATACTCTAGGTTTCTTCAGAGTTCTGAGTGAAGACCTGCCAAGTTATGTGAGCCTACAGGCATCTGAATTGCCAGTGTTGAAGAATATGCATCATTAAAAGCAAAGTAAATCGCCTCTGGGCAGTGCCGCACGCAGAATGATGTGTTTGCTTCATCCAGTCGAGCAGCAGTGGAAATGAAAGACTTTACGATGTCACTTGTCATCTTTATGGACCCATACCACCTTGTGTTTTGGAGACTTTGACCCTAAAAGTGCCTGAGAAAGCTGCCTTTTGGGGTGTTCACCTTCCTTTTACAATTTATTTATTTTCTTTCTGAAAGCAGAGCACTTTTTCATTTTGTAAAGATGGGGCCTTTTATGTCTCCTTTTAATAATTTGCTGTGTATGCTGTTGGGCATCTCTTTCACTGTCTGGTTCACACTGCTCTTGGTCTTCATCATCGTTCCTGCCATTTTCGGTCTGTCCTTCGGTATCCGCAACCTCTACATGAAGACGCTGCTCAAGGTGTTTGAGGTGAGTGTGAGGTCATCTTGTTCTCTTTCAGGATGGTTAGGAAAATTTCTGTTGTTGACACTGATTTATTTGTGGCCAGGCATTTGTTTACTGGATTGTAGGAAGTTGACAGAGATTAATAACCAGTCATTCAATCAAATTAAATCAGTTGTTTTAAATACTATAAATAATTGTTTATTCATCACAACATTGTAATGTACAGTAGGAAACATTGATATATTCGCAAAAAATATTACATTTAACAGTATTATTCGATTGTTAGCATTTTTAAAAATAAACTTTAGGATTAGTTCACTTCCAGAATAAGAGTTTCCTGATAATGTACTCACCCCCATGTTATCCAAGATGTTTATGTCTTTCTTTCTTCAGTTGAAAAGAAATTAAGTTTTTTAAGGAAAACATTCCAGGATTTTTCTCCATATATGGACTTCAATAGGGAGTTTCAGTTGCAGTTTCAATGCAGCGTCAAA
>JAHKKF010503152.1:0-13175 GCA_019740295.1 Labeo calbasu
ATTGTTTTCTATGTGAATATCTGTTAAAATGTAATTTATTTCTGTGATGCGCTGCTGAATTTTTAGCATCATTGTCACATGATCCTTCAGAAATCATTCTAATATGCTGATTTGCTGTTTAAGAAACATTTCTGATTCTTAATGTTGAAAACAGTTGCGCTGCCCAATATTTTTGTTGTTAAATTTTATTTTTCAGGATTCACAGATGAATAGAAAGTTCAAAAGAACAGTATTCATTTGAAATAGAAATATTTAGTAACATTTTAAATGTCTTCACTGGCACTTTTGATCAATTTAATGCATCCTCGATGAATAAAAGTATAAATTTCATGCATTGATCAGCTGGAATTGCGTCCAGAGACACAGCTGGTCTTACTCTGAAACTGCGGCGCGGTGCGCAGGACAGCGGGATTCACATAGTGTTCAATGAAGACAAACAAGACCACTAGAATGAGGAGGATCATCCCAATGACAGCAGAGGAGATGGTGACGAAAAAGAACCTGAGAAAAACCAATGATCCCTATATGAACATGCAGCCATTGTGAAACATCTTTAAAGAAGCAAAAAATATGCAAATGCTACTTCTACATTTGTGTTATCAAATGACACTTCTGCTCACCAGTAGTTCCTTCCTCCCACACAGTTGTTCAGCCATTTGCAGTGATGGTCAAAGTCTGCAACGCATTTGTTGCAGGTGCTGCAGTGTTTGGCTTTCGGTCCGCTGTGAAGAGAGAAGCTGATTATTCACTAAAGCAAATGGTTAGGATGTTTTATCTGGGCAAAAAAACACTTCTATATCAGAGCTGTGTGCCATTCACAAATGAACGGAGAATTTCAAACTCAAATTTAATTCTTAAATCTGAATCGAGGTAGAAAACAGGATGCTGAATTGCAATTTAAGACAATTCAATTAAAATGAAACATTACTGTTAATTAAAACTTCTGTTTGTGTTAATTAAAAAAAGCTGAAATTAAGTAAAATATATGATGAAAAATGCTTAGAAAACCTAGAAATGCTGTCTTGTCTACTAACTGAAATAAAAGTTTAAGCTGACTTACCAAAATTACTAAAACTGAAATAAAAATAAAGCATAATAGAAATATAAAAAACTAACAAAAATGAAGCCCATTACATAATAACTAAATTTAAAACAAATTAAAATTAAAAGTAAATGAAAATATAAAAATAAATTATATAAATAAATCCTAATCCTAAATGTAACTCTAATAATAGTTAAAATTACTACAATAGTATATAAATGCTAAAATTACACAAAAATTAATTTTCTGTAAAACTGGATGAAAAACTCAAACTTAATGAAAATACAAATTAGAAACGTTGCTTACTAACTAAAAAGTTTCGATCAAAGTAATAAAATTACTAAAAGTAAAATATAAATATTTTAAAAACTAATAAAAGTGACAAAAAATATATAAAACAATTATTAAAACTTAAAATATATTTTTGATATTCCTATCATTCAAAATAAAATAATTACTACAATAGCATATAAATAATACTAAAATTACACTAAAATTTATTTTCGGTAATACTGGATGAAAAATTCAAACTTAAATTTTTTTATAAAATTCAGAAATGTTGCCTTTTAACTAAAATAAAAGTTTAAATCGAATAAAATAACTAAAAATAAATAGAATTTAATAAAAATTACAAAAAAATTACAAAGTTACTTAAACTTAAAACAAATTAAAATAAAAACTGAAAATATAAAAATACATGATAATTCAAAATATTAATAATTACCACAATAATATATAATACTAAAAAAATAAATTTAGAAACACTGCCTACTAACTAAAATAAAAGTTAGTAGGCAAAGTAATAAAGTTACTAAAACTAAAAATAAATATGAATATAAATAAATTTAAATAGAAATATTTAAAAAAAACTGACAAAAATGACAGAAAACAAACAAAATTACTAAAACTTAAAACTGATGAAAATATAAAAATAAAATGATAATTCAAAATATAAATTACTACAATAATATACAAAAAAATACTCAAATTAAGCTAAAATTAATTTCTGTAATACTAGATGAAGTTACTAAAACTTAAAACAAATTAAAATAAAAACTGAAAATATAAAAATACACGATAATTCAAAATATTAATAATTACCACAATAATATATAAATAATACTAAAAATAAATTTAGAAACATTGCCTACTAACTAAAATAAGTTTAAATCAAAGTAATAAATTTAATAAAACTGAAAAAATATATAAATACAAATAAATTTAAATAGAAATATTTAAAAAAAACGAATAAAAATGACAAAAAACAAACAAAATTACTAAAACTTAAAGTTTTTCTATAATACTGATGAAAAAAACAAAACAAACAAACTTAAAAGTTTAAATCGAAGTAATAAAATTACTAAAACTAAAAATAAATAAAATACAAATCAAAATTTTTAAAGTTTTAAAGAAATTAAAATGAAAACCAAAAATATAAAGGCCAATTCACAGTTTTCATAAATACTACATTATGATGTAAATAATACTAAAATGACACAAAAATGGAATGAAACCGCTGTTAGTGTCATATGTTAGTGTCAAATATTACAATGATATATAAATAATATTCTCTAAAGGATTCAGTAAATCTAAAGATGTTTTTGCTCATGTACATACACGTCCACTTCACACAGCGTGCAGTGCAGATTGTCGATGACGTGCTGATGTTTGGTGTTGTCAAACACAGGCATGGGGCTGGAGTAATCCTTCCTCCTCCGAACGCTCACGTCCGCGGGGTCAATTGTTACGGCCACCACGTGAGTCACCAAATGCAGAACAAACGCTGTGCCGATCAGCTAGACATGAAGTGTGAAGGTTCAACAAGCGACAGACAGAGTGTGAACGGTTCAGATAAAGTCTCTCACTACATCCTCCAATTATCTGCATAAACACACACTGCTGACATCAGCCTGTAATTGAGCTCACGCTGCTGTCTTAAGAGGCCGTGTAAGTGCTGCACGTCACAGCGCTGAGGAAGCCTGTTTGTTCATTACACTGATTCAAATGAATAAACTGAGTCTTTTTGACTGATTCATTTAAAAATAAGAATCATTTGTTCATGAATTGGACAAACTGGTTGTGTTCGGTTATGTTTGGTTTTGCATGCAATCAGCTGAGACAATGTAAGAGACATATTGTCTATTTATTATCTTGCAGTACATTCAGTTCTTTTTGCAACTATTTGCACAGACCAAGTGTTTGGGAAACATAGTCTGGGTCATTATTTTGGCAATGCAATGAGGAGCAAATATTACACATTTCTGCTTAGAATGATTGAAATTTTATTGCAGATCTGAATGTAAAATATGAATAAACATTACAAAAGTATATAAATAATCCTAAAATACCACTGTATTAGAATTAAACTGCTATAATAGTTATTATTATTATATTATATTATATTATATTATATATTACTAAGCCATGTTATATTATATTATATTTAAAAATGAAATATATAAAAATAAATATAAATAAAACTAAACTAAAAAGAAACATTAAAAACTGACAAAAGCACATTTTACTAAAAATTAAAATATTTATATTATATTATATTATATTCCAATTATACATTATATTACACATTTTACACAAATTACACATTGCTGCCTGGTATAATTAAATTTTTATGGCAGAATTCAATATTAAACAAACAAAAATTTAAAAAAATAAATAAATATGAAAATATAAGTTAATTTAAAATATTAATAAATGGTAGTTATTATTATATTATATATTATATTATAAAATATATAATTAAATATATAAATAAAACAAACATTTAAAAAAGAAAAACTGACAAAAGCATATGACAAAATTACTAAAACTTAAACTAAAATAAAAATAAAAATAATAAAATATTAAATTACATTATATTATTTACATAAAAATAAATAGAATTAAAAATAAAACTAAACAGAAATATAGAAGACAAATAAAATATATAATATAAAAAAGACAAATAAAAAAATAGAAATATAAAAGCACATGACAAAATTACTAAAACTAAAATTAAGCTTAAAGTATATTATGTTATATTATATGATATGATATGATATGATATGATATGATATTATATGATATGATATATGATATGATATGATATGATATCATATATCATATTATATTACTATAAGGTGAAAAAATATTAAAAAATAAAAACTTAATTCAAACTAATAATAAATACTTCAATAGCATTTGTAGTATTTATAAAAATACTAATACTACTACTGGTTGCCCTCATTACTCTGGTAATGCAATGTTTTGTAAAAATTTCACATTTCTGCTTAGTATAATTGGATTTTTATGGCAGAACTGAATGTAAACATTGGTGGGACTCTATTATAAAAATAAATTGATTATAAAAACTTTTTTTATCTTGAAAACTGAATCTTGAAAAAAATGAAGTTGAAACTGGTTGAATTATTTTGATAAAGCTAATAGCTCAAACTAAAGTAATGGAAAAACATTTAGTGATTTAATGATCAGAACTTTTTACAGTGTATTTTATTTGTATTCAGAATCACTACCATCAAGCATTTCTGTTTCTGTGGATGATTTGTAAAGGATACGGCGTACGCTGCAAAGCCCCACGGCGCGGGCAGAAGAGGAACGTAAACGCCGAAGCCGACGATGGCCATGAAGCAGTACATGAGCCAGGCGACGAGCTGGAAGCCGTGCAGAGGCAGAGACCAGCCGTTGATCCTGGAGTGAAGCGGTGGCGCAAACAGCTCATTTCTGCTGCTGTTCTGCGGGGCCGTCCGTCTGCGGTGACGCCCGAAGCAGTTCAGCTGTGAACACACACAAACACTCTTCATCAATACAGCTCGATCATTTGGAAAAGAAAGGAATAGTTCTGTAATCTATGCATGAAAGCCTTAAAGCAGTGTGCCTCGAGTCTCTTCAACCAGAACAATGAAACATTTTAAGAGACTCTCTGACATCATTATGTTGGCTTGACAAAGCTGTGACTGTCAGGACTGACCTTGAGCTACAGTTTCTTTCCAAAATCACCAACCTGAGACCAAAATGTCTAAACGCAACTACACTGAAACACATTTGCTGTGGGATTTACTTTGAAACAAACTGCTAATGAATTTCAATGTATTGTATTATATTATATAAACTTCAAACAAACAGTCTTTAATAAACATTCAAGGGAGCCATAGCACAACCACGGAGAACAGGAAGACATAAGACACCGGATAAGGAATTCAGGAACTGACAACACTTTAAAAACCAAACTAAATGAGGGAATTGATAGGACACACCTGGACTGAAACAATTAACAAGAGGGAGAAACTAGGCCATGGGGAGCACATGGGGAGACAGAAACACACAAACAGTCCATGGTCATGACAATTATATTTTTTATATAGGAAACTGAAAATACACAAATAAAAGCTAATTCAAATTATTAATAAATATCACTGTATTAGAACAAAATGGCTAAAATAGTTATATATATATATATATATATATATATATATAAATTAAAGCATTATTATATTATATTATATTATATTATATTATTTAAAAATAAAAAATAAAAGCTAATTCAAATTATTATTAAATACTAGAACTGCATTTAAATAATAATAATTATATATTATATATATAAATTAAAGAATTATTATATTATATTATAGTATATTACAAAAAATAAAATAATTTAAAAATAACTAAACAGATAATTTGTAATATAATATATGATATGATACAATATAATATTAAAATTAAAGCATTATTTTATTATATTACATTATATTACATTTTACTATATTACATACTGAAAACTGAAAATATTAAAATAAAAGCTAATAAAATATATTAATAAATATTAGAGTGATATAAGAAAATACTACATAGAAATACTAAATACAAATTAGAAAATACTAAAATAAGTGAAATTGTAATTTGTATTATTATATAATATAATATAATATAATATAACATAACAATATAATATTATATAATATTATGAAACTGATAAAATTGTAGTTTGTTATATTTTATTATAGTATATAAAAATAAAGCAGAATAATAACAGAAATATATAAAAAAGACAAAAGCACATGACAAAATTAATAAAACTACAAATTGAAATATTATATTATACTGAAAACTGAAAATATAAAAATAAAAGCTTATTCAAAATATTAATAAATACTAGAACAATGTAAGAAAATACCAAATAGAAATACTAAATACTAAATAAATACTAATTAGAAAATACTAAAACAACATTTATATTGAATAAAAATGCTTAAGTGTACTTATAATATAATATAATATAATACAGAGACAAAAATATAATATAATATAGAGATATATTAATATAATATATATCTAGATAGATACAATAATATTATATAGAGACAAAAGCACAGGACAAAATGACTAAAACTTAAACTAAAATTTTAATTAAAGCTGATATTATATAACATATAATATCATATTATTTAATATTATATTATATTATATTATATAGCCTTGACAACAAACTGAAATAAATATAAGTACTACAATACTAAAACTGAAATAAAAAATAAATTAAAACTTCATGTAAATATATAAAAAAACAAATGTATAAAAAGACACAATTAATAAAGCACGTAAAAACACATAAACAAAACATGGCAATAAAAGCTCAAAATTCCACATCTAAATAAATACTACAATAATATTAAAATAACATTTTTTTGCAACGCCCTAGCAACCACATTTCCACAAACCCAGTTTCACTTTTTTTAATCTAAAAACCCTAAATAATCCTCATATTTTCCCATTTCTGTCTTCTAACTTCGAAATTCATCATCATTAGAATTCAGACAAACCAGTGTACAGATATCCTACACATCAGTGCTTATGGCTAACTTTGTCTTTCTACAGCAGAAGATGGAGTCCTGCTGAGCTTTTCCTGTTGAACATGAACTGAATGATTATGTTGCCTAGCAAATGTCACCATAAATGAACCCTTCAGAAACTCTGAGGGAATCAAACATTAGTAAAAGCAGCCTAATAATAAGTAACCTACACAAAACCACCTCATCAGGAACTCTTCTCTTATGAACAACAACGTTAACTATTAGCTCTGCACACGCTGCTTCTTTTTTTAACTTTTAATAACACTATAGGGGAGAAAAATTCGTATTTACAACTGTAAAGTGATTATAACGACATAAAATATGGGCTAATACAATCTAAAAATCAATCCATAAATAAAAAGCCACTTACATTCGTCATTGAACAGCTTCCAGCCGTTTTCTCTGGAAAAACATCTGCTGTTGATCATTTGGATCTCTTGGATACAGTTTGCTGATCCATTGATTTCTTCCTCATCTCCTTCACAGTCCACTTTACAGCAGAGGAGTCGTTTTCAAACGCATTATACAGTCTGAAAGCGTTTAATATGTTATTTTATCGCTAAAATATCTCATGTACCATTTCAAATCCTTAAAATGTTAATTATTTGTCAATAAATAGGATTAAATGTCCTCCCACACGCGCGGCGAAGAGCATCTGACTTCAGCCGGATAAAATACGAAGCACTACGGCGAAAGCGTAACTGTTGAATATTAATTATTTCATGCGTACGTCACGCTTCGGAGCCTTCCAATAGCAAACGGCAGCTCATGAATATTAAACAGAATAAATTTGCGACTCGGCGCGTTTACTGCGGAAACTGAAATGTGTGAGCACTTTTTCATGCTTAATTTGAAAATTACATAATTTTTTTATTAAAGCGCATATACGCAACACCAAAACGACGCAAAGAAATGTAAAAACATTTAAGAGGAAACTCAATCATGAAAGTGAAATTAAAACTTCTAAAATGTGTAAACCATTGTGTGACTGTAATTTGATACGGAAAAGTTTAAACAATGTGAGTACAATTAAAGAACACGAAATTTCTCAGCGGTGGAAGATTTTAACTGTTACCTAGTTACCACTAGGACATGCAAAGTCAAATGCAAATAAGAGCTCTCTATGAATGCATGTGAGAGTTCAGCACATTTCAGGAGTTTTACACTGCAGGCGAATATGCATACATTTTCATATCTTAAAATAATGCATTAAATACTAAACTCACTTTTGTTGTTTTCTTTCAGCTGTGCATTTAATAAATGCATGAGCACTGTACTTCATACTGCTTATTTTTATAGTTTTTCTATGCATTTAATGGATGAACAACTACTTATTTTAATAACCTTTTTCTCTTTTCTTTTTTTAATACATTTTAAATAAATTTGCATTTTTTTCGTATGCATGTTTTATTATTTTTTTAATCCTTTTTATATAAGACAGTCTGAATTACCATTGTGTATGAAATGTGTTACAAAAACCAACCTACCTTTTATCACAACATCACAGTGAACATTGTGAATTGTAAATGTTTTTTATGTCACTCTTAAGCAAAGACTTTAGATCTTTATAATGTAACATTATATTTTTTCTCACTGCAGGCGAATATGCAGAACATTTTCATATCTTAATATAATGCATAAAATACTAAACTCACTTTTTTAGTTTTCTTTTAGCTGTGCATCTAATAAATGCATGAACACTGTGCTTCATACTGCTTACTTTAATGTAACATTTTTTCTGTGCATTTAATAAATTAGCAACTACTTATTTTAGTGTAACTTTTTTCTTTTCTTTTTTAATACATTTTAAATAAATTTGCATTTTTTCGTATGCATGTTATATTTTTTTAAAAATCATTTTTATACAAACAGTCTGAATTGCCATTGTGTATGAAATGTGTTACAAAAACAAACTTGCCTTTTATCACAACATCACAATGAAGTGAACATTGTGAATTGTAAGTATTTTTTGTCATGTCACTCTTGCATTAAGCAAAGACTTTAGATCTTTATAATGTAACGTTATATCTTAATATAATACATTAAATACTAAACTCACTTTTTTAGTTTTCTTTTAGCTGTGCATTTAATAATGCATGAGCACTGTGCTTCATACTGCTTATTTTAATGTAACATTATATTTTTTCTATGCATTTAATGGATGAGCAACTACTTATTTTAAATTTTTCTCTTTTTTTTTTTTAAATACATTTTAAATAAATTAGCATTTTCTTTCATATGCATCTGTTATACTGTTTAATCCTTTTATACAAAAGTGGTCTGAATTACCATTGTGTATGAAATGTGTTACAGAAACAAACTTGCCTTGTATCACAACATCACAATGAAGTGAACATTGTGAATTGAATCATTTTTGCCACATCACCCCTGAATTGAGCAATGGTTAGATCTTTATTTCCATCCTGTTTATTTTCTTTCTGTTTGATTTTAAAGGCATTTTGTTTTTACTTACGCACACTAAGCAATTCTGTCACTTTGTTTGGCTGCTTGTAAAATGACTCCTGAAACAAAACCATTTGAGAACCACAGCGATATTTGGACAAAGGGTTTTAGAGATGTAAAATGCTACTTCCTAAAGTTTACAAGATAAAAAAGAGAAGCAAACCTACACGTTAATGTGAGTTTAAGGTAAAGCACTAGTGCAGATCAAACTGTAGATAAAAAAAAAAAAACAGTTTTAACAACAATATAAAAAAGGAAATCAGACACAGAGCTTTTATTTAAAAACAAGCACGTGATGCGGTGAATCTGTACAAGCTTACAGTCCTTTAGAACAGCACATAATTACAGCATGTCACATCAGCTGTTGGCGGTGGATCCGGGTTCTGGAGACTGCAGGAACTCATACGGGTCCTGAACCATCTCTGTCTGATCACCAAGATGAGGTGAACTTCCTGATCACAGAGAACAAACAAATTAAGTTAATATCAGAATATTAAGATTTCTTTTAACCCTTAAAAGCCTGCTGTATCATATTTGATATGCAGAGGTCTCTAAATGATCAACATGATCAAAACTTTGCTGTTGCGCATCATTTACTCCATGCCTTCTGTAGTCTGACTGATATTTCAGACTTTTTATATCACCATAAAAAAAAAAAACTTAACTGCAAGCAGCGATTACTGGGGTTCAAGCACTTTAAGGCATTTAAGCACATATGCATAAAGACATTATGTAGCAAGCCTTTTTTGCAAATACAGGTAATTTACCATAGAAATATTATGTTCTGTAACGTTTACGATTGTTATAGCGCCATCTGTGGTCCGATCTCCTTAAAACTTTGCATGCTTGTTTAGAATCACCTGTCGTATGTGCTCAGCAGGTTTCGTGAAGTTTTGAGTTTTCCTTTAGGCTTTATAGGATTTGGGGTAAATTCGGACAGGCCCCTTTTTCTAAACAACTTTTTGATAATTATTGAGCTAGAGTCCAGCGAATCGTACTGCAGTTGGGACTTCAAGACTGAGTGAAAAACCTAGGACTAGTTCGCAAAAGTAGGTTTTTTACATCTTCTTAATCGTTTAACAAACAATTTGCTTGACAGCAGCGGTTCTAGTGGCAAAGTTGTCCGGAATGAGAAGTTCTATCGTAAGATACGAATATCGTTTATGCCCTTGAAAAACACGATATCGCCCCCCACCAGTGGCCAATTTATTTCCAATTTTCTTTAGACCTTTGGGGCCGTGAGTTGAACAGGCCCACCAAGTTTCAACAATAGGTGCTCAAACTTCATCGGCCAATGGCGGCCGTTTGTCTTTGAGATACGCAAATGTCCCTATAGACACTTGTGCCACTTTGGACGAAGACCTTGCACAGCGATTTCCATGTTGATAGGACAAATGGTTGCGTACATAAAGACATTTTTATGTTTTTTCCTGTTTACAGCGCCACAAAGTGGCCAAGCTCTGCGATTTTTGTCCTGCAACCTCAGATTGAACTCATACATAAGTGGTCTGAGTTTGGTAAAGATATCTCACTCCGTTCAGGAATTATAGGCATTTTACTAAAAGTGGGCCTGTCCCTTTCAAAGTTTTGGCGTCCCTTTGCGACAGCGAGTCAAAAGTTACACTTTTTTTTGCTAATTATTGATATTCACTCTCCAGAGATTCTCTGTGCACTGGTTTGGTTCCGACCAGGTGAAAAACCTAGGACTAGTTTGCAAAAGTAGGTTTTGCAAAGAATCCAAAAATACCAGAAAATTTCGCCATAAGACACTTGAGGTTGCGACTGACAGTTTAGGAGTTACGAGCAATTCTGTACTTTTGATCGCTGTAGCGCCCCCGTCAGGCCGATTAGGGTGAGCTTTGGTGATACTGTCCGCGGTGTGAGTACTACTATCCCTCCAAATTTCAAGTCTCTACGACGTACGGTTTGGTCTGCACGATCATTTTAATGTGGATACCACTGATCCATGACCATTTTAGCAATTACAATAGGGTTTCAGTGCTAAGCACTTGAACCCCTAAAAATAATGCACGTGATGCATAAACTCTAAATATGACTCTACCTAAATGGTGCTGATCCCTCTCTGAAGCGTTTGACAGGGACGAGAGATTGGAAGACGGTCGGGATCCGACCCTGTCCACCGCTGCATCCTGGAACTCCTGCAGGAGTTTGGCTGCGTCGTCAAAGTGCTGATGACCGTCTTCATGCTCCGGCTCCTTCTTCACACATTTACCTACAGATTAGAAAACACCAATGATCAACTAGTGCATCAGTAAACAAAACGCAAACAAAGAACTACACAACCAGGAGGTTTTGATGTGTGATTTATGACTCACCTAATGTGTTGAGCACATCTAGAGACATGTCTGGGTAGCTCTTCATGGACATGAAATCCAGAACTGAACCAGATTCTATGCCACTTCCATCTGTTCCCTATATAAACACAGAGAAAATGTCATCAAATGCTACTTTAAGAGGTTATATAACGAAAGATATGTAATTCTTACCGGCATGTCACATAAACTAGATTTAGTGTCATCAATTGGCATGTTCCTCTTCTGAAATACAAAACATTTCTTATATATTTATTTATAGTTCAAAAGTTTGGGGTCTGTATGATGTTTTGTATGATGTTTAAATATCTCTTCTGGACTGGACAAAAGCTGTATTTATTTGATCAAAAATATAGCAAAATTGTGAAATATTTTTACACTTTAAAAAAAATAGCTTTCAATGTGAATTTATGTTAAAACATAATTAATTCCAGTGATCAAAGCTGAATTTTCAGCATCATTACTCCAGTCTTTAGTGTCACATGATCCTTCAGAAATCATTCTAATATGCTGATTTGCTGCTCAGCAAACATTTATGATTATTATCAGTTGTGCTGCCCAATATTTTTGTGGAAACGGTGATACATTTTATTTTTCAGGACTCACAGATGAATAGAAGTTTAAAAGAACAGCATTTATTTGAAAGAGAAATCTTTTGTCCCATTATTACGCTTTACTGTCACTTTTGATCAATTTAATGCATCCTTTCTGAATAAAAATATCAATTTCTTTCAGAAACAAAATATTACTAACCCCAAAGATTTGAATGGACACACTGAATGAAAGAGACATTTTTGTTTTTTTAATACCTGTCGGATTTGGACGACTGCTTTCGAATGATCACCAGCCGTCATTTTATCCAGCAAATCATCTACAAGTCTTTTGGTAAAAGTCCCACAACCCTTGACAAACTCCTGCAGACTGAAGAACACACACAGAAATCCCCATTAAACAACAAAGTCAAACAAGCTGCAACAGATTTATATGAGACGTAGGTTTGGTCTAAACACCTGAGAGCGCACTGGACCCCCGTCTCGTCTCCGTAAGCGGAGTACAGCATGTCCATCTCCTCCGGAAGCAGGTCAGGATAAACGGAGTTGTTCTGAAGAGTCTGAGTGTTGTATGCGCTGCTCAAGAACGTCACTGAAACAAAACAACAGGACAAATTCTTTAACAATTTCTTTGCAATGACACGCATGCAAAAAAGACCAAAGATTCTGGCTGTGATTCTGATTTTACCTCAGGATTTAATCATTTAGAGATGTGATTCACGACCCTAAAAATAATATTAATGTTTAAAAATGTTACCTTTGTGTCTCCTGTCGTCTTTAAATCCCAGTGACGTCAATCCAGGTATGAGCTTGTTTGCCAAAGAGCTCAAATCTACAGGATGAGTCTCTTCCTCTGTGAATGATAATCAATATATTCTTCAGACATATGATGTTAGTGCTCTGAATAAACTTCCTGCAA
>JAHKKF010503153.1:0-12538 GCA_019740295.1 Labeo calbasu
ACTATGTAATTGTGATAGCACAATAGATGTAATAATTTAGGAGGTTGGATATACTGTGAAATTACATACATACAACATGGCATAAAATCTGAAAGCATAACAACTGAAGGTCATGGTTTAAAAATAGTTCCAAAATTAAAGTTGAAAGTATTTGACGTTATCTGGCCGTTAATTCCATGTTTTTCCTACACATCTCTGGACGTCTACACGTGTCGTCATCTGGATGTTTATAGGGTGTGTTGTGGCATAAAATAAGTGTGTATATAAGCCTGCATATAAAATAATTACATATCCACTGTGTAACATGGCGAAAGCCAATTAATTATGTCTTGAGGTGTGTAGTGATCTGGACCCGTATTTATCAAGCATCTAAGAATGACTTTAAGAACACTGCTAAGGATTGACTTAAATATAAAAAATGCCCTTAAAAGTTAGTTATCAAGCATCTCATTCGTAATTTAAGTGAAGTGTAGGACTAAATCTTAAGTGTCAATCTTAGAGATGATTCACAACACTTTGCTGTGCAATAACTTGGATTTTGGATGACAAAATACACATGGACCAATCACTGAATAGATGTACACATCTTGCGCTAGACTTAAATCGGTTACGACGTTCTATGGTAATGTAAATGTTCTTTGCTCGTTTTGAATTACTGAGGAAATGTAACCGTTTGATTTACTGCTTGTCGTCAAACTTTTAAAAACATTCCTTCTCTCCTGAAAGATTCACGCACGTCTCTGTCTCCACAGTGCCATCACAAGCATCTACTGGCAACTTCTAATCACTTAAGAGACCTCTCGAGCTGTCTTAAATAACTGGGAAAGTAAGAGTGATTCTTAGTTTTAATAAATTTGATAACTTGCTTTTATACATAAGTTTGAAACTAGGAGTACATTTCTTGAATTCTCAGCACTTAAGACTAAAATAGCACTTTGAAGCTTGATAAATACGGGCCCTGAACTTGACAAAGGTTTTTAAAGTCCAGTCAGACCTGAACGTCTATAAAGTGTTTTAATCGTGTACATCCCAAGAAGAGTGTTTACATATTTTATTAATATTATGTTTTTGAAAAATGTCTTTCATTTATTAAATGGCTACTATTCAAACAAGAAAAAAGTAGAATGTAGTTAATTCTGAGTCTGTGGCAATGGCATTTTCAGTTTTACAGTAATGTTAAGCAGCAATTAATCAAACAAGAACATAAAAGTACAGGATCATAGTTCACAAATATGCGGCTATTTTTAGAGTCTTTCAGTGTTTTTATTTTATTTTATGTTTTTCAAATTGTTTACTCAATTTCTTGGTCCACGACCACCAGCTCTTCCAGGAGTGTGATTCATGTGTTCCACCACTAATGCATGGAAGTCAGAGCTGTGGCAATACAATTATTTTTCTAACAGTTCTGCATTACTGTTAAACAGTTGTAGATCAAACAAATAAACAAAAATACTGGAGTATGGGTAACACATATGTGAAAGTTGTTTATGGCTCTTTTTTTTTTTATATATCCACCACCCCCAGCTCTTCAGGTGCCATTACTGCATCAATGTCTGAGTCTGCAGCATTTGGGCTCCACCTCTTCACAGCATCTGAGGGAAGAGAATATGAATAGAAAAGTAGAAAACAAATCAAAGGCAAATTTAAGTAAATAACATGGAACTACTCATTTTGAAAATGTCTTTGTGGTCCTACAACTAAATTTGAAATACAACTGAACAAGATTTTGCATTTGTTTCATGAATGAAGCATTACAAAAAGGTAATGAAGATGTATTTTATGTTATTTTACTCTAGAATAATCTTATATCAATAAAAGATGTTCTGCGTTAAATGTGTATTATATTAGTGAAAAAACAGCATTTGTCCCCTTCCTCTTCAGTAACACTGCATTGCCCTTGAGAAAGACCCTTAACCAGGTGTGTAACTGTGTGAAGGTGAACAAGACATTTCAGATAATGACAGGTGGTCTGGATAAGGCCAAAATTACCTTGAATTACACAGTAGGTTTCTTTTCAGGTTGGCTACCACACCTCATGTTGAATTTTGCCATTAAGGCATTTGACATCAATCTGTGGAGGAAATTACTCAAGATTACTTCACCTCAAAAATTTCTATGTAAGGTCAATATTACAATTAACAGTAACGTGTAGTGTTGCAATTGCATGCAGTGTTAAAAAAATACACCTTCACAACCACTTATCTGTCATGTAACAAGTGCTCTGAACTGTGTCCTTATCCATATCCACAGTTTTTGTGACAAGTAATGACTGTCATTTGTGGCTTACACTGACATTATGTTTTGATATCTTGTTTTCAGTCTGGTTAATGGTCTGATTCAGTATGGATATCATAAAATTCCTGATCAGGCCTTGTATATAAACAGATATAATGGTGTGTGACAGGTTAAGTCCTGAATTCAACTAGTATCAAAGGCTGGGTTGATTACTGTGGCAATATTTTCCTGAAATATTATTCAGCAATACACACCACCACCAATGCAAGTTCAATATATACCTGTTCATGACTTTGTTCACACAGTCTCTGGCAGAAGGTCCACCAACTCTGGATTCCTGACAATGACAATCTGTGTAATTCATTTTTTTTGGGCTGGCCACCTGGGGAGATGTAAAACCATCACCTGGATTACAAGGTACTTCTATTGGCCTGTTTGAAAGCAGAGGTGACCCAGTATTGTAAGTTTCCCAGAACGTCAAAAAGTCTCTACCCAAGGCCCATGTCAGGGTCCCTCTTCATCCGCTCCAAATTGTAGGCATTCCGTTTGAAAGACTGGGAATAGATGGTATCAGGAAGTCATTCAGGTAACCGATTTATGCTCATTGTAACTGACTATGCTACCATGTAGGGCTGTCACGATATTAGATTTTTCACACCACGGTTATTGTGGCCAAAAAAAAATAAAAAATCACAATATCGATATATCACGATATCTACAGAAATCTTGGGGAAAAAGTTATCAGTCAAATTAGTTTTTACTCTGTTTATTTAGTTTTTCTTTTTTACCCAATGAACACAGGGACACTGATAAACACAGGACACAAGACTGGCCTTTTCTCTCTTCTTTGAAGCTCCATAAGAAACAAGAAGAGAACTGTCAAGTTCAACAATATGATGAATAAATATTAACATCAAAACTGATACTCTGTAACCTACACAGCAAATTCTGGTCTTTGGAATAAACTTCCTGGTAGTTAAAATCAACTCAATCTGAGTGTACATGTGTGACCATTAAATAGACTCCAGTGCTGGGTTAAAATAACTCTGCTCTTGGAGTTACATTTTTTAACACTTTTTTTAGAGTTAAAGTTGAACTCTTTCTGGAGTTAAAATACTAATCCTAGTAATTGTAACTCTACAATTGAGTTTAATATGAACTCTTTACCAGTGTTAAAATCAACACTCCAAAACAAAGATTCACATATGATGTACTCATCCAAGATGTTCATGTCTTTCTTTTTTTCTTTTTTGAAATTATGAAATTATGTTTTTTGAGGAAAACGTTTTAGGATTTTTCTCCATATAATGGACTGATATGATAATGCTATTTAAAATATTATTATTATGAATTTTTATCTATTTTTTAGTATATTTATTTATTTTGTTTTCTCTCTTTTTCTCCCTACTCTCTTCTTAACCCCAACCCTCTTTTTTCCCCCCGTCTTCTCTTTTCCTGCCTCTGGGCCCCAGTTGGCTGTGACATCTCAGTCCCTGTCCTGTGTGGTTCAGATTGGCTGTGGGTGGGTGTGATGTGTGGCCACGGACCTTGTACCTTCAGCTGGTGACAGCTTTGCCCTGGATTTCTTGCCACTGGCTGAATCAGCACTACATATCTTGTTTTTTTTTTTTTAATGCATTACACATTAGTTGACATACATGTACATCTATCATAAAGTTAACAATAAATGCAGGAGGAAAAAATCTTATACATACACATAGGGTAAGTGTGACGCAGAGGTTGTGGACAGGGTCGTAAACATTTCGTTATAATCTATTATTACCTGTCATTTTAATTTTCATATTTTAATTAGAATAACACATTAAATTGCTTTTATTTTTGTTCACATTTTCGTTTTTAATCATGAACCTACAGGACGACAGCGCAGTGTTTAAAAAAATACGCTAGGGTTGGGTAAAAAAAGAAAAAAAATTGATTTATCGATTTGAATAGATTCTCATTTTAATGAACCAATATTGATTCCTAAATCACAATCAATCTTTTGGTCTATGCTATTTTCAGTTGATGAATGGACAGTACATAGGTCGTCTTCCTTCCAATAAATAGCAATAGGCTAGGCTTTGTGTTACTTTTGGTATGAAACAAGGTCTCAGATTTCAAATTCTGTCAATTACCTTAGGAAATTCAAGCAATAAATACCATTTTGGCGCTGTTTAATGTGGCGTGACAGATCGTTGTAGTTTCTGTGTACTCGTCTGTGCGTAATCAAACGCCTAGGAAAACATTCATGATAGTTTCATTTTTGTTCTGTATCCCGTGCTCTGCTGCCAGACTGGAGCGCACTCACCACCAACTGGACAGGGGTGGAAATTACAGCTACAATTTACAATAGATCACTCTCAGTGTAATCTGTCAAAATGACGGACGGTCTTCAGATTTTTCCGTCACTGATAAAAGATTTCTGTCAATGACAGAATTTTCGGTTAATGCGACCTCTGGTGTGTCGTGGGCATGGTGGGCTGGGGTTTGCACGGGGCTGGTTCCACGCTGCACGTCACACTTTTTTTAATGCATCACACATTAGTTGACATACATATTTCTATCATGAATTTAACAATAAACGTAGGAAAGGGAGGAAAAGAAAAAAAAAAAATACAAACAAACAGGGTAAGCAGGACGTGTGTGGTGGCCTGTGGGTGGGACTTTGGGCCCTGTTCCCCCGCAGCACCTCTCCCTGATGGCCATCGTAGGGTGACATGGGCAGGGCTTTAGTGATGGCAAGTTCGGATCATTTTACCGACTTGGACCTTTGAGTCTCGTTCAGCAAAATGAACGAATCTTCTTTCGAGTCATTTCGTTCATTTTAACAAAATATAATTAAAATGTTACCTGTTACCTCCCTAACGCATCTACTGCTTACACAAACGTTGATCACACTTCAAACAAAACAAA
Organism: Labeo calbasu; assembly: GCA_019740295.1. Classification (NCBI taxonomy): domain Eukaryota; kingdom Metazoa; phylum Chordata; class Actinopteri; order Cypriniformes; family Cyprinidae; genus Labeo; species Labeo calbasu. Next base: position 5,149 of record JAHKKF010503153.1, read on the forward strand.
ACTATAATGCTATAAGAAACAGAAAAGATTAATTCATTGTTTACCTGGGTCTTTAGTCTATGATTAGCTCACCTCGCCTCTTATCTGACAAGTTTTCAGGTTTGAGTCGTTCGTTCATCACCTGACAGCCCAATAAGCTCAACCAATGTAGAGTGAGCCAGAAAAAGAATTGATTAGTTCACCTCTCAAGTCTTCGGGTTCAAGTCGTTTGTTCATCACGTGACAGCCCCATAAGGTGAACGAACGACTCTGAAAACCCGAAGCCTCGAAACAGGTGAACTAATTCCAGTACAGAACCTAATAGGATGTTGCGCATGCGCGACTGAACAAATCGCTCCCTGAGACATCTCGGTCATCCCGAGTCACATTAAAGATTCGTTCAAAATGAACAAATCGCTCAAGAACGACCCATCACTACAGGGCTTTAACTGGGCCGTGCTCACGGAGGGCCCAGAGGCAGCTTTATAATACCTTACCGTTTAATAGCTTTATTATTATTAGCATTGTTACTGTTGTTGTTGGTGTTGTTTTTATTAATACTACTAATAAAAATTAAAAGTACTATTATTATTATTTATAATTTTATTTTAAACATTATTATTGCTACTATTATTATAATTATTGCCTATTTCTATTGTGATTACCATCCACACCCTCCATCCTCCAATTTTTGATATTATTACTATTGCTATTATTATTATTGTTGTTGTTATTATTATTATTATTATTATTATTGTCATCATCATTATTATTGTTTTCTATTATTGTTATGTCTGTTGTACTTTTCTGCATGTTCCTTTGTTTATATACTTCCAACGTCGACGCCCAGTTACACCACTTACACACACACACGCTCACACAAATCATGTTGGCTGTCATGTGTACTTTGTTGACCTTGGTTATTTTGTATTTGATTTATCACCTGTAAATAGTATATTTGTTGGCAATAAAAAAAAAAAAAAGATATCAAATAATACAACCCTCTGATACAACATAAAATTGTGAACTATACCTTCCTTTGTAGGCTTTCATTCACTTGAAAAGCATGGAAGTGATCATGGAAACATGTTTCATGCTCAGTTAATACAAAAAACACTTTACCATTGTGTAAAATGATTTAGGTTATTTTGCTGAAAACTGGCATGTTTTCAACAGTACCCGTGAAAACAACACGATACTCAACACCACAACATCTTACCCAATTTGTGAGATTGACAGTGGCTTGTAAATCAACATGGAGAGATGCAGTTATATCTTCTGAAAATTCAAGTGTCTCAAGTAAACACATTTGATTGGACCAGACTCAACTGCCTTTAAAGACAAGCATTCCCAATGATATGCTACTGCAAACTGGTGTTTATTTGCAAGCGAAACTGTACATTTTTTTAAAGTTCTTAAAAGAATCTTTAAAAAAATTGTATTTTGCTTCACACCTCATCATCCAGATATGAATAAGTGGTCCGATCTTTCTAATGCACTTGCGTAATGGACAGTAAAATGGTGTTTTGGAAGCAAGTTTTTGAGTACAGTTCTTTAAAGGGTTTATGATGTTCAGTAATAAGGTGCTTTAAAATAAACTGTCATACCCTCAGTGATTGAGTAAGGGAACACAATGTTTATGATGTTCAACAACAAGAGCAACAAGCGCCAGTGCAAATCATCATCTGGTACCAGTTCACCAAATATCAAAAGTATGTTTGTGACTAACCACAGTGTTTGCGATGCATTTAAGCCAATTCCATTTCCTCCGCAGTCAACGTTAATGTTTGTGGGCTTCTTTTTAGTTTCCATATAGCCATAATTAAAAGCATACGTCCTGTTCAGCAAGCTTTCTTTAGAGATGAAATGTTCAATTAGATATTCAAAAAGTAGTCTGATCTCAAATTGGCCAACCCCTTCCAAAATATCATGCAATATGTCGACAGCGTACTTTTTCCCAGTATTAAAATACTGCAAGGTATTGAGTATGTTTTTCCTCTTGATGCCAAAAGAAGAGGTTAGTGTTGGATCATTTACCAAACTGGCATAATGCTGATCATTCAGTACTGGTCATCTTAAAGTCAAACTTGGGTCATTATGAAAACTGACTGAGATGAAAATTCATCAATTAAGCAAAATCGACAGAAATAATTTGCATTAAATGATTCCAAGAACCCAAGAATGCTATGCATACCCAAGTTATCATCAGTAATGAGAGCAAGTGTGCCACTTACAGGTTGTTCAGCAAATGGAACAACAACCCCAACAGTTTCTAATACTTTAAGTCCTTTATTAAGGGTTTAGGTATTTCATCATTCCCATATTTCATAAAATCTTGGGCATGGAACAAAGATACCAAATGGATGTTCATGAGGGCAGAATTCACCTTCAGAGCAAGATTTCTAAGAATAAAGTACAGGCAGCCAATTATATGAATTCCCTTTTTAGACCCAAGAGGATTTGCACATTCAAACTCATCATAATATAATTGAATTTGGAGAGCAAACTTATTAGTCGAATATAAAGGATGACTTTTAAAGTAGCTGCCGTCACAGAAGTCTTCATATATGTCAGACTGAGTACATGTTTGCATCATCTCACAAATGTTTAAATTCTGAAAATGAACTGGATTGTTTTCAAAATTGGAATATATATATATATATATATATATATATATATATGAATGTGTTTCATAAGTTCCAGTTTTGTTATTTCGTCTGGTGTCATACCTAACACCATTCCACCACCCCATTCGTCTCTGAAATACTTCTTCCATTTGGTATCAGAGTTCAATTGGCTGAAAGGGTTTTCCGAACTTTTAAAGAAATCCTCTATGGCTGGTCTTGATGGATTGTCATCTGGAAGCAAGCTTAAAACACGGTCCTTAATATTAGACTGCAGATTTTGCAAATTCTCAATTGTGTAAAAAACTACAGTATTTGGTACATCACTTCCCAAGAGCTTTGCTATAATGGACGCACACGTCTTTCTTGTGAATAGATACTGAAAGGACTGCTTCAACATTTTGGCACTGAGATGAGGTAGAGGGTATTTCATAATGTAAAGAATGAGAATTGTGTTCTTCAGTCATTACTGGAAGTGGTCTCATGAGGTTCACATCTGTCACCAACTGCAGAATGTATATTAATGAGATGTCTCCTAAATCCAGAATAACTAGAGAACTGCAAGCAACAACCTGCTTCTGCACATTTCAGTCTTAGATTTTCCCAGGATACAGTCCATGAATTAGTTTAAAGTGCCTGAACAAAAGCAAAGCTGAACCAAAGGAACAACTTAACATTTTGGTTGAACAAGATAATTAGTGCTTGTTCAACAGCTTTGCCCTTAGCTCTTTGACTTTTGGAGTTTCCTCAGTTGTACCTATATCGCTATTGTACACAGTTGTCTGCAAAAATGTGTACAGGCTGGACAGAGCATCATCATACTTCACACCGAGGACAAAATGGGACTGGAACAGCTCGTCAAAAGCACCCAAAGATGTACATGACTGACAAAGCAGAACCTTTCTGTCCAAGACAACGTAAAATGTGGAAACCTGTGATTTTTGAAGTCCCTGAGGCAAGAAGATATGGCTGAGGGTTTCCTTCTGTTGTCAGGAGATGATCATCAAGGTTTTGGCATGACTGAAACACAACAAATGTTCCTTTATAAATAATTTGTTTAAAATTATGCATTAAGTACAATATTTGGAATAGGATAGTGTTGTCTTAACAGACCTTATGAAATTTGACCAGATGATCTGTTGCCTCTCCAACACTGATCTTTTTGGGCCGCTTTCGCCCATATAGCAAAAAAATATATTTGCTAAAATATATTTACGTAAATATATTTCTACCAATATATTTTTGGCCACATATAAATATATTTAAAAAAAAAATGTATTTAAAAATATATATTTTGACCTCTGTATGTTTCAGTCCAAAAAATGCATTTTCTTGCCACAGAAATACATTTAGAAATATATTTTAGTATATGATGGTTGATGTGAAATATATTTACTATTTCAAAAATATATTTCATTGAGCTTTACTGTGTGCAACATATATTTAGCATATATTTCAAATATATTTTGGCCACAAAACATATATTTTTTTGCCATATGGGGAGTGCTGTACCAACATCAGATGTTCTGCTACACTGATTTTTTATTGTAAAACAATTTCCTGGATTACTGATGAGTTTTGTTTCTTAAATCCATGGAAAGAAGCAGCAATCATTTAAATATCAGGTATAATTTACTTGTAGAACTTGAACTTTTCTGTTTTGCAAATCTGTTTGCAAAAATCTCTTGGGAAATATTCTGATACTTGGAGATACTGGATTTTTGACTTTCATGAGATGTAAGCTCTAATCATCAAAATTAATACAAAAAAACTTTAGAAATGTTTTACTTTACATGTAATGAATCTAGAATATATGAAAGTGTCAGTTTCGAAATGTTACAAACAAAAAATGAACTTTTTCACAATATTCAAATTTTTTGAGATGCACCTGTATATGTATACAAATAGGCTTTTACCTACCTCAGGATGATGTACATAACTTCATCAGTCCTTCGTGCTGCTGAACCAGGGTCGCACTTTCTCAACATTAAACTCCAGATGTGGTGTAAAACACGCTGCTGAACACCAATGAATGAACTTCAAAATACAACACAGCCAGGGAGTATCCCATAACACAAACTATAGTCAGAGATAAAAAAATAAACTCCAAAAATCTAACTCTTCCACACTTTTTTGCCTAACTCCTAATTTTTAACTCCAAAAATTTGCTGTGTATAGTTGCGCCGGTGCCAATGAGGTCATGCATTAAATGCGCTGCTACATCAGTTTTAATGTGCGCCTAGAACAGCTGCAGATGAGGCATTAAGTGCATGGCATGCGACCAACTTAACATTTTAGTTAACAGAGTTTAATGTAGCAATGTGGTCGCTTAGTTTTTCTAGATCAGTTTTAATCGTGTAAAAGATTTGAACAAAGAAATCAAGTGCTACACACAGGCCGTATTGAGCATGACTTGATTGTAAGTACAAATGCAAAAATAAGACAAGTAAAGAAAACGTGGTACTTATTAAAAGAATCACGCTTTATTTAAATATATGAACACACAAAACCGCTTACTTTTTTTTTAAGCGTGGAAAGAGCCTCTCACTCTCCCGCTTGGATAATATGACTCTTCTCGGAGTAGCTGTGCGCACTGCGTCATCTTCTTGTTTAACAGGTGTCAGCGTTAAGTGCAGTACTGCCACCTGTGAGGTCAACCAGATACTGGCGCTGGAGTATTTACGTGTCGTGTTAACATAACTTTATCGCCAATACCAGTATATTGTCACACCCTAAATTAACACAATGTTGATATTTCATGCTTTGAATATCACGATTAACGTCAATACCTGTATACTGCGACACCCCTACTACCAGGTGTCCTCCAAGGCAAAGTATGTGGCAACCTGTTTAGTGCAGCTGTTCTCCAGAGTGGGATTTTCTTGTGAGATTCTAACAGATCAAGAAATTCATTTTATGTCAATCCTCCTGAAACAGGTATACAAATTGCTGGGTATCAAGAGTTTAGGAACCACTCCTTACCATCCACAGACATATGGACTTACTGAAAGGTTTCAACAGACCCTGAAACAGATGCTTTGCAAGTTTGTTTATGACTCAGGTACAGATTGGGATCAATGACTCTTGTATCATTTGTTTGCTTATAGAGAAGTGCCACAATCCTCCACTGGTTTCTCCCCTTTTGAACATCTGTACAGACAGGAAGTGAGAGGGCCTCTTGTTTCGAGAGATGTGAGAGGGGGACCGGAAAAGAGGTGAACCAACGAATGTGGTGTCCTATGTGGTGCAGATCCGGGAATATTTAGAGAAGATGACTGCACTGGCTCAATCTCATTTGGCTGAGGCTCAAACCTGCCAGAAAACCTGGTATGATCAATCTGCTCATGAGCGATGTTTTGAACCTGGTCAGAAGGTACTGGTAATGCTGCCCAGTCACGAAAGTAAACTGTTGGCTAAATGGCAGGGTCTGAATTATGAACTATGAAGTCAAAAGGAAATTGGGACCTAACACCTATGAAGTTGCAGTGTCCAACCAAGAACGCCCTACACGAATCCTGCACATTAATCTCCTTAAGCAGCAGGTTCCCCGTTCTGATAAAACTACCCAAAGCTCGATGATTAAGCAAGTGAAGGAAGAAGAGGAATCGGATAATCAGTACTTACCCCAGCCTGCTCTAGGAGATGTTGACATTTGTTTACCTTGAGTTTTTATCATGGGTTAACTACGTTAATAGAACATGACATTGTGTTGAAACTTGACGCTGTTGTCAGAAGAATAAGTTACAGGGTTCCAGAACATCTCCAAGAGAAAGGGGATGTCGATCTAATGCTGAGGTTGGGGATCATGGAGCTGTCCAAAAGTGTGTGGTGCCACCCTGTGGTCCTTGTTCCCAAAAAGATAGTACTATAATATTTTGTATAGACTTTTGTTCTTAATTCTGTGACAGGTCCCACTTCCTCTGCAACTCTTTCTTCTTCTGCGACTCTTCCTCTGCAACTCTTTCTCCCTCCAGAAATTCCTCCTTCTGTACCTGACAGAAATTATGCAGCACACAGCAAGCAGACACAATGCAGCTTACAAAAGAGCTGCTGTGATGTTACTGTTGCTCCTTCTAGGTAAGCTTTCATGAGCCAAGTTAGCAGAGGGTAAGCCAAATCACCCAAGAGAAAAAGAGGCATGTCGCCCCCCTCAAATATTTCAGTCCAGTGACGTAAAAAAGTGCCTGCACTGGCACGTGTTGGAAACTCAGAATCGAAGACCAGGAGACTCTTGGGTATCTTTAGCAGAGCTCTTTATTGAGAACGCACTGTGTGGCGCTGCAGTCATCAAAAGTCTGACTAAGGCAGTGATACATTGTAGTTTATATACATTTAGTAGGTGGGCCTTAGAGATATTGACACAGTACTCAGAGGTGACATCCTATGATCAGATCAAGAACAGAGGATGCAGGACGTTTCCCTTCCCCCAACTGTAACACCTCAGCAGACCTATCCAAATAATCATAATGACATCACCAAATGGTTTGAGCACCATAGTTGCAGGAACTAAGACTCTATCAACATCACAAGGATAAGTCACGAGAACTAAAACTTTGCAAACAGATTATGTTTACATTAAATGCCCAATACAATGTAGATCACCTTAGATTTTTTATATGATGTTACATCAGGATGTACACTGTAAAAAACAACCTATGGAATCTACTCAATAAAATGAGGTAAACTGAGTTAACAATTTACACTCAGTTTGTTTGGGTAGATTCTATCCTATATGTCTGAGTAAAGAATACCTGAATTTATCAGCTAAGACAAACTAAAAAAAAGTA